>CAXITT010000076.1:46425-112806 GCA_964033795.1 Lymnaea stagnalis
GTGTGTGTATGTGTGTGTGTCGGGATTGGAAAAAAGGGTGGTGTGTGTGTGTGTTTGTGTGTGTCGTGATTGTGTGTTTTATTTAAAAATAAAAAAATATGTATGAACGGTGGTCAATGGAACGAATCATGCTGAGAATCCCAGCAGACGTCACAATTTACCGGCATCTTGGACAAAAAGGAGTCCATGTGTTACTAGACGTATAGTTATCTGGTTGCGTATTCAAAGGGGGGGGTAATGATGACCAAGATTAATTATGAAATTAGACACAAGAACATTTTTGAAAGTTTCAAAATACACTTAAAAGTAAATGTGTATCAAAAACGAAAATAAAAAAATTTTGGGGGTGGGTGGAGGGGTGCATCAGATAAAAGGCCTCGTGCTATTACAGGTGTGTGAGACAACGCTGCCCCAGAACCGTTCCAGCAACGGGATCCTGTTGAAACCCGTCACGGCGACCTTCTGGTTCCAAACCACTTCGCAGTCGTAGATCTTCCTGCCGACCACGGTGAAGCAGGGCGCGTCGAGCCGGGGGACGCCCGACAGCTTCGTGAGGATCCCCGTGATGAAGGCGTCCTCGGGGGCGATGAGTCTCACGCGCTCCGCGGCGGAAACGATTACGCCGACGCTGGCCCTGCTGACGGCGTAGGTGTGTCCGTAGAGGTATATGGGGTAGAAGGGTAAAGGGAATTCCTCTTTCGCCACCCCCCATCTACCGCCTCTCACCACGGGCGGTTTGCTACGAATATATTTCAAGCCCACGACGAATGTATCGTTATCTATATTGTCCCGAACATGAAGTAAGTACTCGACCATGAGAGGGGCGTTTATAAAGGTATCTTGGTCGACTTTTAAAGCGAATTCCGCCATGTTGCAAAACTTAAGCACCCATTGGAGCCCCACGAGCATTTTAATAGTCAAGTTTCTATAAGAATCTTCAAAATCTGCCACAACAATGTCATTGTAGAGAATAGATTCGTTTTTCAAAATACGGAGGTCTTCCCTTTTTCTATCTACCTTCAAACCAAATAAAAATATGTGTTTGATCTTTTTTCTGACTTGCGCCTGAGGCCAGGAATTGGTCTCTGCAGCTCCTAGCCATGTCTTTCGAATAGCGTCCCTATGTGCTCTGTTATCCACGACCGAAGGTATGATGATCAGGAGAAATGGGACGTCCCTTAAACAGATGTCCTCCCCGGTTATAAGCAAGGGGTAGTTTAAATAAGTCCTCATGGCAGGAGAAGACGTGTAGTTGTTCCAGTTGGATTTAAGGTACTCGTCCTCTGGAATGTAGGTGAACAAGGTGGTCCCACCCGAGGGTTTGGTGAGATTTTTAAATATGTCTTCGGTTGAATTAAAGAGGTAGCCGGATTTAGAGTGAGGGGCATCAGAAGTGATGGAGGAATTGGGACCCAGGGGCACTAAAGAAGGTTTTACTGTTCCAGTTATGGGCCCTGCGTTGATAGTTTCTCTCACTGTGGAGTTTGCAGTGTTGATCTCTTTTAAAATGGGAATGGCAGAAATAATATCCGGTCTGTCCGAAGGTCGAAAGGTAGATTTCAGTTGTTTCACAACGGTCGACAGACCAGGGGTGGTTATCTTAGATGTCATGCTAACCAGCGAGTCGGTTTTAGGAGTGTGCCCCTGGACGAACACGGGTTCATCACGGGGAAATATCTTGTAGTGTACCCTAAAAGAGAGATAACTAACGGAGGGCAAGACTAGGGCCGCAAACAAGATGCCAAAACCGCGCCGAGAGCTCATCCTCCTGATGTTTTTCGTGATCATGGTGTTAGGGGATTAATTATAAGTTACAGCCTAATCAGCCAAAGATGGTCATTTAAAATCTTGTGTGTAAAGCCAAATGGAAAATGAGGTGTTATTCCAAGGCTGGTTGTCAACAGCACTGCAGTATTGCAGAGTCACATCCCTCTTAAACAGCTTTTAACAAACAATATGAGGAAGACGCAATAGTTCCAAACGTTTATAAGTTAAAATAAGATTTAGTTAACATTTTTCTATGAGCGTCATATCATTCCCTGGCAATTATTCTTGGTTTTGGTCGTTTTTAAATCCTATGTGTGCTCCTACTTGCTGAATCCAGTCAATGTCTTGTGTCTAGATGTTTTGCATCCAGATTTTGTGTTCAGATGACTTGTGTCCAGATGCCTTGTCTCCTGATGTCTTGTTTTCAGATGTCTTAAAATAACTTGTGACGCCCTCTTTCGGTCAGTGTTTACTGTGTTAAACTGAAAAAGGAAGAAACATATCAATTAAAGCTTTAACTTGCTTGTTTCAACTTTTAAAAATTTTTCGAACTTTAATGATTATATATTATTATACAATGTAGGTTCAAACGATCACCCAGGAGCATGGACTATTCACCACAAAGGATATTACAAATGATAACTATAACAAAACACGCGATGATTTCTTATACCATTGTAATATTTTGTTTCATGTACGACTGTTCAGGGTAGATGTCTGCGATTGAATGAAAATTGTTTTGTTTAGAAAATTTAAGTTTATTTCGTCAGGCCCACTTAAACATTTTTTTTTTCCTCCTTGCCACCCTTTTTAAAATCCTTTATATTAATTTCACTTTTACCCGTTTGTTTCTGGCTGTGTGGCAAAATCTTCAGATGGCAAATTAAACCACTTCTTGAAAAGCCATCGAGCCTAAATTCGGCACATAGATTCGTTGACAATGACAACACACTTTGTCAAACTCTCGGCCGCACCCACCCAAAAAAAAGTTATTTTTTCCCCGTTTTTCAAGGGCAAGATAAAGGAAATAATTATGATGCCCAAGATTTTAATAAAATAAAATTCCCGATAACTTTATGTCATAGGTTATGCGCCTTGTTTACTTTCATTCAACTTTTCATATTTCACTTTAGAGAGCAATTCAGTCAAAAACGATTTTTCCCTTTATAGTGGGAGATTTCAACTTTCCTGGTTGGAACTGGTCTACCTTGAAGCCCAAGTCCCCATACCCTATCCCATACTCTGAATTCATGGAGATAATTAAAAACCAAGGTCGGGAACACATGGTTGACGAACCCACGTGAAGAGAAAACACTCGCGACCTACTCCTAATCAATAGTCCACATCTCATCCCACGATTTGAGGTCATCCCCGAGATATCAGACCACTGCAAACCACACCGCGAACTTTAAGCGTGCGCACTAAAAAAAGAAGCAGACTGTGCGAGAAATCCCCATTTAAGCAAAGGCAGGCTGGGATAGCATGAGAAGAGACACGACATGCATCTAACATGCATGAGATTCAGCGAAACGCGACAACATAAGAGCTGTGAATGAAGTATTTCAACTCAATAATGATGATGTTAATAAATACATTCCACACAAGACCACCAAGCCTAAGACAAATCAGTCATGGGTCACGGCAGAAATCCTTAGGCTCATACACAGGAGAGACCGCTGGTACAAACGAATGAAGAAGAATGGCTCGGTCAAACTGAAAGCCGAGGTACTGAGGCTTCGCCGAACCATCCAGCGCTTACTGCGCTGATCTTACTGGAACTACCTCAACCGCATCTTTTCAGAGAAAGATACTCCGGCCAAGGGTGTCAAGAGCAAGTGCTTCTGGAGCTACGTCAAGCACCAAAGTCATAAAACACTTGGGTTCCCCCCCCCCCGAGATGGGACGGCCCTTTGACGTCTGAACTAAAAGCACAGGTGGACATACTCAATCAGCAGGTCCAGTCGGCCTTTGGTGATTGTAGAGAGTACTGAGAGGTTAAGTTCCTTCTGAAGACCAACATGATGAGCACAGCCTACCCCGTCATGGAAGATATCTAGATTTCAGAGCAGGCTGGCGCTCCTTAAAACCATTAACCCCTAAAAGGCATGTGGTCCTGACAACATCAAACCATGAGTGTTAAAAAAAATTGGCCAATGAAATCGCCTCTTCGCCGACAATCCGCTTCCAATCGTCGCTATTCACAGGCAACGCTCCAACCGAGTGGAGAACAGCACATGTCCCTCCAAACTACCAAAAAGGGGATCATTACGACCCTGCCAACTACCAAACGTTATCCCTCAACAGCGTAGTTTGGAAATTATTCAAGCACATAAACCTAGGTGCGGTCATGAATCATCTAGAAAGCCACAATATACTAAATGAGTGTCAGCATGGCTTCCGAGTCAACAGATCATGTAAGACCCAACTCCTTGAATTTGCTGAAGAAATGACGACCAATTAATTGAACAGTAAATACACTGATTTCCTTGTGCTGGACTTCTCAAGGGCATTTGACCGTTCCAATCATATTTTACTATTACACAAACTGCAGAGATATGGGATCCAAGGCACTACCAAAACATGGATCTCTTGCTTCCTCAGCGACCGATGCCAGGCAGTAGTGGTAGAGGCACAACCTCCTCGTTTTTCGTGTTAAGACAAGGGTCCCCCAATGCTCGGTGCGAGGCCCCTGTTTTTTTCTAGCATATATCAATGACCTGCCCGAGAAGCTGACCTCTCAAGCAAGACTGTTCGTAGACGACACGGTGGTGTATAGGATGATCGCCAACAGTTCTGACCACGACCAGCTACAACAGGACCTCCATAGGATAGCAGAGTGGGAATTGAGCTGGGATATGGAATTTCATCCCGTCAAGTGCCAGACCATGTCAGTCTCCAGAAGCAGATCCCTCTACTCCACCCTTATGAATTGCAATGCCATATTCTTGAGTAAGTTTCCTCCGTTAGGTACCTAGGTGTTACGATTCAAAGAGAGGTTCGCTGGGACAAAAACATTAACAATGTGAGCAACCGGGCAAAAAAGACCCTAGGATTCCTAAGGCAAAATCTGATGATCTGCAACTCATAAGTGAAAAGAAAAAGCCTATAAAGCCTAAGTGCCGCTGCTTTTAGAATATTCATCTTCAGTCTGGGATCAATTAACCCAGAAGAGCATCGGACAGGTTTGGGTCGATCCAGCGACGAGCAGCACGCTTTGCCCTGAACCGCTACATAAAGACCTCAAGCGTTGGCAGTATGCTGGAAATACTGGGCTGGTCACCATTGGAAGAACGACTACGACAATCAAGGTTCTCCATGTTTTACTAGATGAAAATTGGGCTGGTCCACTGCTCCAGCATTAAAAAGAAACTTGTCTATATCCCCCTAGACAGCGACGAGGCCACGACAGGCAGTTCCGGCTAGTAAAAACAAGAATTCAGCAGAGAAGCTCCTCATTGCTGCCAACGACAATAAGGGACTGGAACAGGCTTCCAATAGCAACAGTTGAGGGGACTACACTTGACACATTTGCGTCTATTGCCTAATATCTTCCAACCCACAGTTCATAATAGCACTGCTGAGTAGCCCTTGCAACCAGTGAAGCAACCCCTTCAAAACCATGCAGAGTAACATCGCACACCCCCTAAAATATAG
Source organism: Lymnaea stagnalis (assembly GCA_964033795.1). Lineage (NCBI taxonomy): Eukaryota > Metazoa > Mollusca > Gastropoda > Lymnaeidae > Lymnaea > Lymnaea stagnalis. Next base: position 51,847 of record CAXITT010000076.1, read on the forward strand.
GAGCCAGAGTAACCAACTCATTGATCGTGGGCCCTCAAAAACTAGAAGAAGAAGAGTCATCGTGTAAAAGGAGTTTGTTGGTTGCCAGCTAGAAAAACATAGAGTTGTGTTGAAATGATGACTCTCTTATGAGTTACCACCTGCTCGCGACTAGGTGATTTAATGATAGATTCAAATAATAGATTATTTGCTGGGTGGCTAAGTGGTCTAAACTGAGATCTATTCCAGCCAAAGCCCAGTCAAGCAAAAACATCACCAGCACCCCGGGTAGATGGGAATCGTTAACCTTGGATGGCCACTCATCTAAGAGAAGGAAACTCTGAAATCAAACTCGGAGATGGAGTCCCAAAAGGCGGATAACATTGTTACAATAAAACATTCCGACAACTCCAACTACGCCACTGGTGCCAAGCTGTATCATCCGAATGATTTTCCCTTGGGTTATACTTGAAAAATCCTTGAAGAATTTCCCAGGCCTTGTAGATTTCGTCCTCCGAAGCCCACACCGTCGTCATATAGTGACGGACGGATGCCAGCAAAAGCAAATCAGCCACAATGGTAAATATGTTCATTCATATACACAGATATGTAATTGAAAAGAAATTGTAAACCATTTTTTCAGAAAGAAAAGTACCTTTTATTTACATCAAATTTTAAAAAAAAGTTTAATAAAAATATACGTCTTACAGAATGGAATTTCAAATGATTATAGGAATGTATTATATCCACTTTTGCATATAACATTTACTGTTTCGTTTCTAATGGCTATGGATGACTGACCTGCGGTAGTAACTGAAACATTTCTTCATTACTACTTACTGCTCTGTTGTAAGATACGTGTTTTCTGATAGTTACAAATTATCTTGTCAATTCATTATATATTTTTGATGATCTGGACCGAACGCTCAATGCTTGAGGCTACTTCTATTTTAGAAATGGGGCCTCCTCTGATTGCCATCAAAAGTTTTTTTAGGGCAGTGGGGTAGGTGAATGCGTAGAGCTGGGTGGACTCCTTAAAATCAAGCCTCGGACATTAGCCCCCAAATCTAACTGCTAAAGGGCTGTGGTTTCTTGCAACTTCAAACGAGGTAGATGAAATTGCAGGCCGATCTTCTCACACGTGGGATTTGCAATTAGATGCTTCTGTTCCCTAAGCGTGCCAAGGGTGAAAGAAAGAATACAACGCCATTCCAACGAGGCTTATTTGGACGGCTGGGGAGGGTGGGGATTTATAACTGGCTGACGGTTTGATCATGAGGGGGGAAAAAAAAGATTGAGCAAGCATGAGCGAAACCCTGATTTCATCATAAAAGTAGACTAAGAAAGTTTCGAGTATGGAAGTAGAGAAGTACAACGTATTGAGGGGAGTCCGTCCAGGTTAAAAGATAGAGAGAAGAACAGAGATAAGGAGAAAACGAGGGTAAGAGATTGAGAGAAAAAATAAGAGAGGAATTGGGAGATAGAAATAGGATATATAGATATGGTGCGAGAGAGGGAAAGAGACGCAGATATAGGGAGGATGAGGCAGGTAGATAAAGAGAGAGAGAGAGTAAGATCGGAAGAGAGGCGAAGAGAAGTAGATGAAGGACGAGCGAGAGGGATGGAGAAGGGAAAGAGAAGAAGAGAGAGAGAGAGAGAGAGAGTCCACAATATAATAGTACAGATTATCTGGGTGTGAAGAAAATGATGTTCAATAAAGTTATTTGATATGGCCTTAATTTCTTTGGAGTTTTCTTTTTTTACACAACACCATCATCTCAAATTCAAAACAAAATACTTCTACATTTAAAAATGGTCATAAAAAGGCAAGTTATCATGATTTCGAGGCCCCCCCCCCACAACTTCTGACACCGCCTCCAGCACCCCAGATGTGTGGGTTCCTCTGTTCAACATCCCCTGCATTACCGAGAACTTGAAGAAGCAGAGTCCATGTGATGTCGGAGATTATTATTTTTTTTTTAGTGCGGACATATTGAAAGGAATATGACGACTGGTCATCTACTTCAATAAAGTTGTCATGTAATCTCAAACATTCCGTTGCTTTCAAATCCTTTGTGTTATTCGAAAAATTAAGTGACAATGTAGGTTTAAAATCTATCACTCTCAGATGACATGGTCGCTGTGAATGAAGCTACTGATTTCATTGGAATATAGCAGGGGTAAAAGCGCAAACCCCTATTTAATAGTGACAGGATTAAACTAAGATCTCTCCTCCCCCCCCCCCTGATAACACGCGGCTTTGAATGTCTCTATTCGCTCAGCCATGTCGATTGTAAGTGGTTTCCTAATGGCTGGTTGAGTTGCGAAGCTTAACGTTGATATCTGTAAATGCAGCGGTTCTTAACCTGTAGGTCGCGACCCCTCGGGGTTGAACGACCATTACACAGGGGTCACCTAAGATCATAGGAAAACAGATATTTACGAAGTAGTGACTAAAATAATTTTATGGTTGCGGGGTCACCACAACATGAGGAACTGTATGAAAGGGTCGTGGTATTAGGAACGTTTGAGAGCCACTTTTATAAAAGGCTTCGCCGAAAGCCGAAAAAAATAATTGTTGCTGTATTTACTCTGGTCGCGTGTGAAGGGTTGGGGTAGGCGATCTAGGGATTTCTCGCATATGAGGGGTTGGGTAGGCGATCTATGTATTTCTCGCATATGAGGGGCTGGCGTAGGCAATCTAGAGATCTCTCCTGTGTGAAGGGTTGATGTAGACAATCTGGAGATCTCTCGCATATAAAGGGTTGGGGTAGGCAATATAGAGATCTCTCGCATATGAAGGGTTGGGGTAGGAAATCTAGGGATCTCTCGCATATGAAGGGTTGGGGTAGGCAATCTAGGGATCTCTCGCATATGAAGGGTTGGGGTAGGCAATCTAGGGATCTCTCGCATATGAAGGGTTGGGGTAGGCAATCTAGGGATCTCTCGCATATGAAGGGTTGGGGTAGGCAATGTAGGGATCTCTCGCATATGAAGGGTTGGGGTAGGCAATCTAGGGATCTCTCCCATATGAAGGGTTGGGGTAGGCAATCTAGGGATCTCTCGAATATGAAGGGTTGGTGTAGGAAATCTAGGGATCGCTCCTGTGTGAAGGGTTGATGTAGACAATCTGGAGATCTCTCGATATGAAGGGTTGGGGTAGGCAATCTAGGGATCTCTCGCATATGAAGGGTTGGGGTAGGCAATCTAGGGATCTCTCGCCCACCCGCATACAAGGCATGGGTCCCCGGCTCATGGTGTATGTCTATTCAATAAAATGCCATATCCAATATAGTCAAGCAGATTTGCCAGATGGATTCTATAGACTTGCACCTAAAATACTGAGATTTAGTAATCATCTTTGTGCATGGTGACAATCAACAATCACTAAATTTTAAAATATGGTGTTGTTTCTTCTCGCTTCATATTAAGTATAAGAGACCTATGAAAAAAATGGAGTGGCGAAGCTAGATGTATCCAGCCCAGGATAGGCAAAGACTTTTGTCGCCCCTACCCCGTCACTTTCCACGCAACAAGCACCCAAGTTGGACGAAAATATAACAACCTTACAATTAAATAATCAAATTGCTGCTCATGGATAATCACCCACCTCCTTCGCCCGCCATTCCTATGCCACTGGAAATATTACTTTGATGATTGATTCCTAAATAAAGGATAAGTTATTTCATGTGGAATAGGACAAGCCTCTTTTTTATATCTGTACTAAACGTATTTAAGCTTTAACATCATGGCCAAGGAGCCCATTGTCTCCGATTGGTATAGTATTGATTAGCTTATCGAACGCCAGAAATGAATTCGATCGAAACGAGAATAGCTGATAATGTTACACACCTCAGATTAGGATAATATGTTAAGAATAATAATACTTAAAAAAAAAAATTGTTCGTCTCTTTCTGTTTTACCATTGACCCGTTTCTTGCAAAAACTTGAAACTGTAACACTACCGTGTCACTATCTGAATATTAAGGGTCGACGTACTACTCAGGGGAGCTATCAGAATCTGGGGTTTGGGACGCCTGAGGCAACGAACACAAACGTGGCAGTTGTTTTCGCTTCAGCTGTTCTTTTTTAAAAGCTCGTTCCAGTCTATCTACTTTATAAAGGCGCTTATAAAAAAAACCCAAGGAATGTAAACGACCTAGTGCGTCTTAGCTCCCTTTATCCACTTTTCTGAACGATGTCATAATTCTAATTTTATTTTCAACACTCTTATACAACGCTGTGAACTGTAATTTCTTAAAGGTTGGAACACTTTTTTCATACATTCATAGATAGACGATTGAATTAAACAGCCGATGTTCTGATGAACAAAAAAATAATGCAAAACTGTTTTAAAAGCACACTGTACTGCGAACACAGAATCAAACCTTATTTTCAATGCGTGCTCCAAGCCATTTAAACATATTTGTGTTTACCCTTCACGCTCAACAATTTACCTTTTTTAAAAAAAAAACAAAAAAAAAACAAAAAAAACTACAGCTTTTTGGATTAGGTGGTTATAAAACCACTTTCCAGAAACCATCTAATGGGACATGAACAATGGCCAAGACATATTTGGTGCGATCCATTGTTTGGTTTTCATGTGATCAGCTATTAACACACAGTTAGAGTCACAATGGGCTTCCTATAGTTGGTATAATTTTTTTTTTAAAAAGAGGTTAACCGCGTAGCCACCGCTGGTGCCAGCCCTGGATCGAGGCCCCGCAATGTGCTGCTTCGTTTCTTGAAAAAGCTCAAGTTCCTCAAAAAAAAAAAATTGTTTTTATTCATTTATTTATTTCCTGAATAACAGAGGTTAAAATTAATTCGTAGCCTATTTTTATTATGCACCACCTATTTGCACGGATTTTAAAAAAAGCAATAAACTATTTTATCTAGAAGAAAATTTATAAGAAAGCTAAAGAGAATTCGATCATCATGCCAATTTTATAATTTTATTTTGTCGATACTATTTTTAGAAAAAATTCGTATTCCTGCTTTGTTCAATATAAAAAAAAATTATGTTGGGTTTGTAAACACAATTGTTTTAAGATACATCTAAGAAACGATTTGTAATTTAACTGAAAAAAGTTATAGTATTTTGAAATTCTGAATGAAAATTTCAATAAACTAAATACTAGGAAATGTATACTTTATTTTTATACGATTTCCTACCTTTAAAATCCCACATTAAAAAATGTTTAATGCTATTTTGTAAATAACTCGTGTCTTCCTTAAATACTAATGCCACTCATATAAGATTTATGAAAATTATCCGTTTTGACGACCCATTAAAATATTGTATAGTCTACCTTTATTCTTAACATTTTTTTTTTGTGTTGAAATATTTTTAAAATTTAACTATTATAAGTAAGTTTTTTTTTTCGTTTGCAATCATCATGTACAATGTTGTTAGCAGTGCTTTTTTGTGAAGAAAACACCTTTTTTTAAAAAAAAAAAAAGTCATTTATTAGCCGTTTAGTTAATCCACAAAAGTTTTTGTTGCTTTTTTTTTTAGAGAAAAAGGAAAGCTACATTACTATGTAATTTTTTTTTTTTCTAAATATTTTTAAAATTTAACTATTTTATGTAATTTTTTTTTTTTGTTTGCAATCATTATGTAAAATTTTGTTAGCAATGTTTTTTTTTGAAAAAAACACCTTTTTTTAAAAAAAAAAAAAAGTCATTTATTAGCCGTTTAGTTAATCCACAAAAGTTTTTGTTGCTTTTTTTTTTTAGAGAAAAAGGAAAGCTACATTACTATGTAGTAAAAAATATAATTATTTTTTCCAGAACTCAAGCAGGGTGATCGCTTAACTTTTCGAGGCCCCCCTTTGCCACATTTTAATCTAGCCCTTCCCCACATTGAATTGAAATATAAGAGAGAGAATGCCCGCATCAAATCTTTAAGGCTCTTAAATATCCGAGTCCCACCGTAGATGTGTCTAGGGTTAAGCGACACTTAATTTTTTTTAAACTTTCATTTCTTTCGTTGCTCTCCAATTAAGTTTAGAATGTTGCAAAACTAAATTAAATTATTTACTATAATGCATTTTGTATTTTCAATTGGTCAAACATTTCCTGGGGGCTTTAACAAATTAAGAGGCTAGGGAAACTATATACCCTCAAAGGCGCCACAACTGCAATGAATTTAGTTCATTTCCCCCTGTTGCAGCGGTAAAGATGTTTTTGAGCATTAAAATGTCTAATGTTGGCGCTTCCAGTGCGACAGTTTCAAAGGTCACCTCACAAGTATCTGAAAGAAGCACCGAGTTCAAGTATGCGCCAAAATAGAAACCAGCGTCTTTTAATTTGCGAAGCTGTCTTCAGCACACTCAATTTATACACCCCATTCCTTCAAGCCATTTAAAGTTACAGGATCAATTTGAATAATTTAAGTTGTGCCAAATGATGACCATGGGGCACGCAACAATCGGAGTTAACATAATGGCAGAAAAATGTTTCCCCAGACCTTTACAAATTTCTTTTCCTTGTCCACAAAGTCTAATTGAACCTTTAATTCAAATATACTCAAAAAATGCATTCCTAAATTTTGAAATAATAAACAGAACCTCGCTCCCTACGACCGCTCAAGATTCATCTTACTTACGTATGCCCTTTTACCTGTTTGGGGCACAGGCCGTCTACAAGTCTCGGTTCTGTGCTTCCTTTCCAGATGCTTCCAATTGTATCTCATATTTTATGTGTCTGCATCTAGTTCGCGTCTCCATGTATTTTAAGGGAATTTCTTCTTTCTTTTTTTCCTGATGGATTTCATGTTAAGGATTGTCTGGCGATGCTATCTTGAGGTTTGCAGAGAGTGTGCCTTATCTAACTCTATCGTTTCCTTTATGAGGTCTTAACCAATAGTTTCCTGGAATGTGCTTTTAAGTATGTCTATGTTGGTGAGTGTCTGGTTATTTGATGATCAGGAGCTTTCTAAGGCAAATGTTTATAAAGGTCTGTACTTTCTACGTAGTGCTCACGGTTATTCTCCAAAGTTGCGGCCCCATAGAGTAGGACTGTTTTAACATTTATGTAAAAAATATGACTTTGTTGTGTAGAGTCAGCACCTTTAACTCTCATAATTTCTATAATAGCACAAATGCTGACTTGGCTTTTATAATTCTAGCTTATAAATCTGCTTCGGGCCCACCAGATATGTCAATGGTGCCTGAGTATGTGAAGGCATCCACTTCTTCCAGTGCATTTCCTGCCAGGGAGATATGCTCTTGGTTGGATGAGTTTACATTCATGATTTTTGCTTTGCTTTTATTTATATAAATTTATTTTATATAAATATAAGCAAGATTCATCTGCGCCCTGAATTTCCCCCCTAAATCCCGAAGAAATAGTCTTTAATTTTGGTAAAGATATAGACGCTGCCTAGTGGCATATCTAGTATTATTACCATTATGGGTGGCCTACTACTTTTGCCGCTCTTCCTTTCACAATACAAACTCTGCTTTTGTCCAAAAATGCTGCACATGTATATAAAAAATAATACCAAAATGAACAACCCCATCCTTCTCCTTTCTACGCCACTGGCAGAACAACCCCATCCTTCTCCTTTCTACGCCACTGGCAGAGGCGTTACTCGAGTGTTTTCCTCTGACCACTACCCACTGGCACTGCACCCACGGTAATCTGAAGTGTCCCCCCCCCCTTTTCCCGGAGAAAAATGTCTGATAGAAAAATTGATTCCAAGATCACAATAGCAGGTTCTCAAAATATTAGGTCCAGGGAAAGGCCAAGCCGTCAGTAGATTGACTTTGTTTTAGTTACTCTAAAACTCCACAACATGTACCCCAAAAGAGCCTAACACCTGGACACAATCTGTCAACTATATGCTCCCACAATGTCTTCCCTGTAACAGCATACAGAAGAAGATAATATAGAGTCAGTGATCATTTTCCAATACTTTCTACATATCTGCTTGCTGGATAACCCCCTGGATCAGACGACTCGAACCATTGAATACCGCCAGTTGTTGAAATAAACACTGAGATAAGGATGGCCTTAAGGCTCATATCATTTGAAGATACTGGAGCCAAGCTGAAAATATGACACTTTGTAATTTCACATTTCTCACGCACACGTTTGTGATAGATTTTTGGTCAGAAAGACAGAACATGGTGATTGTGATACATTGCAGGGCAAATTTAACATGAGACTCAGACACTGAGATGAAACAAGGACGGGATATAAACTGCAAAATATTATTTATATATTCATTTAATTGAATAGAAATGTGTCTCCGTTGAAGCAATCAGTTTACTTCAGAGTTCAAGAATGTGGCTGGGAATGGTCGAAGAAATAACTAATACAACCCTCAACGAATACGAGTTTCCTAAATAACTGTTGTCAAGGCCGTTCGTAGGGATTTGGTGATTTTCGCCAGCAGTCGTGCTCACGTAGAAAAAGCGCCTCTTAGTAACAAAGAGATTTATGTTTATAAAGGAAAGCTTGGTATTTTCATAACCAAGAAATATATATATGTAATAGAAACCAGGGCTTTTTAAAAAACCGAGAAACATGTTTACAATAGAAACCAGGTTCTTTTAACAACCAAGAAACATATTTATAAAAGAAACCAGCGCCTCTTAACGACCAACGCACATGTTTATGAAAGAAACCTCAGTCCTTTACCACCCGACAAACGTATTTGTAAACGAAACACCTTTTAACGACAAACAAACACATAATTTATGAAAGAAAGCTCAGGGCCTTTAAACGACCAACAAACATATTTATGAAAGAAACCATTGCTGTTTAACGAAAAAGAAAAAAAAAACTGTACAAAATGAACCTTGTTTTTTTAATTAGGGCTGAGTCGGGTCAGTTTTTTTTTTAAATCTGCTTACTGGGTCTGGGTATTTTATGACAATAACGGGTGGGTCCTATCCCGCGTATTAACAATTCAGGACGCATCTATAGATGATGAGAAATGGGTTCAAACCAATGTGAAAAGTGAATACTGCAGGTATGTGATCAGTAGCGATCAGGATGAATGGAAGTTAATTGATTTACAACACTAATAAGCTACTCAAATCATGATAATAATTTAGTTCAGCTCATGAACAGTCTGCGGCTACGTAACTGGATGGGAGGCGGAGGGGTAGCAGTGATTGGGATTCTTATTAAATACGTTTCTTGAATGCTTGTTTTTGTCGAGCAGCTTTAGTTGAAGGGAAGATCACGCATTTCCGCAGACATTGTTTAGCGTGTTATAAATAGTCTAAAGCTAATAATCACACACAATAAGCAACAAGAATACAATTAGGATCTTTGAAAATATTAGCAGTTTCGTTTAGCGGAAGTCACCCGCGCAAGTCATTAGTCATCCAACACCCAGCATCCTGTGGCAAAAGGCAGGCTCTCCTAAATGCACTAGGAAGGGTCTAGAATAGGAGCCCAAAACATTGCCTGCTCCTTCACACCCTGGCCGGCTAAACACGGTCAGAGGGGATCCAATTGTGGCGGTCGAATATCAAAGATAGACATCATTTCACTTACAGTTGCCTCATGCAAAATCCACCCACTCCTTGACAGGAACGCTACAAAAAGACATCAACGGCGCGCAGCGCTCATTGCCCATGAACTTGCCAGATACAATATAGACATCGCCACCCTCAGATAAACCAGACTCTCTGGCAAAGGTGAACTCACAGAAAGATTTGCTGGCTATTCTTTCTTCTGGCGTCGACGCGACCCTGACGCAAGGTGAGAAGCTCGTGTTGGCGTTGCTATCAAAAGCTCCACAGCTCTCCAAAAGGTATCAATGACCGTCTAATGACGTTGAAACTACCCCTCTGCCATGGAAAGAAGTCTGCTACTTAGTCAGTGCCTATGCACCCACCATGACAAACACAGAAGAGACCAAAGATAAGTTTTATGAAGACCTGAACACCGTCATCTCCTCCACACCGACTGCTGACAAATTCATCATATTTGAAGATTTCAATGCACATGTTGGCAGTTATTACATCTTCGGGGGGAGGGGGAGGAGTGGGGGAGGAGTGATTGTGAAGTATGGTGTTGGAAATTTCAACAGCAACAACCTGCTGCTACTTCAGAAAATGCGCTGAACACGGCCTTCTAATAACAAACACCTCCTTCAGCCTGCCTACGCGCAACAGGACCTCCTGGATGCACCCCCGTTCAAAACACTGGCACCTAATAGATCTTGTAATCGTCAGTATTAGGGACCGGCAGGACTTGAGAGTTACTAAGGCCATGTGCAGCGCAGAATTCATGACGGATCACTGCTTCATCGTTTAAAAGATGAAAATTCACATCCAAACTAAGAGACGAGCTCAGGTCAACAAAGATGCGAAACTCCTCAACATCAGTACCCTGAAGATCCTTAATGTGAGACAAACCCTCGTTGACAACCAGGATGAACGCCTTGGTACCATCACCAGGACGCGGAAAAAGTGTGGACCACACTTCATGAGACGATGTATAACCCGGCCGCTGACCTTCTACCAGGAAACACAATGATTGGTTTGACGAAAACAACACAGCAATCCAAATTTTACTTGAGCATAAATGTCGGGCGTACAAGTTCCTCAATGATGACCCAATGTCAACAGCTAAGGCAGCTGCACTGAAGAGCATCCGCAGCAAGGTCCAGTTGCAACTTCGCCAGATGCAAGATTCCTGGTTGAGTGCAGAAGCTGATGAAATTCAGGGCTTTGCAGACAAGAAAGACATGAATAACTTCTATCGTGGCATGAGAGAAATCTATGGAGTTACCTTTTTAGGCTCTTATCCTCTCCTTAGTGCGATGGTTCTACACTCATCACAGACAAGGAGAAAATATTGTAAAGATGGGTGGAACACTTTGAAAGTGTGCTCAATACGCCTTCCATCATTTATGATGAGGCCATTGAAAGACTGCTCCAGTTCCAAACGAAAAAGTTACTGGACGCTGTCCCAAATTTGGTCGAGATACAGACCGCAATCCACCAAATGATCAATGGCAAAGTACCTGGCTCTGACATAATTCCTGCTGAAATTTACAAAGAAGGTGGACCAGTGCTTACGGATAAGCTATTGAATCTATTCCAGATCATCTGGCAGACTGAAACTGTACCACAAGACCTATAGGATGCTTCGATTATCCACCTGTACAAACATAAATGAAACCACCAGGCCTGCAACAATCACAGCGAAATTTCATTGCTGTCCATTGCAGGAAAAATCTTGGCCAGAGCCCTTTTTAACCGCCTGAATGCACATCTGGAGCTAGGTCTCATATCCGAAAGTCAATGCGGTTTCCGCAAAAAACGTGGAGCTATCGATATGGTGTTTGCTGCTAGGCAGCGTCAAGAGAAATGTCAGGAGCAAAATACAGACCTATATTCCACATTTATCGACAGGGTCAATAGAGGTGGCCTATGGAAAATCGTGAAAAAGTACGGATGCCCAGACATGTTCACCAACATCATCCGTCATTTTCATGATGGCCCGGGTTTCAGGACAATGGCCAATCATCTCAAGCATTCCTCGTCACAAACGGTGGGAAGCGGGGCTATGTCCTGGTTCCAACAATCTTCAGTATTATGTATTCTGCAATGCGGTTTGATGCATTCAAGGACTACACCACGAGCTTGCCAATCCGGTTTCGCACTGATGTATCAGTCTTCAAACTTAGGAGGATTCAAACTAAAACCAAGGTCAATCGTAACACCATCAACGAGCTTCTGTCTGCTGAAGATTGTGCCCTCAACACTGCATCAGAAGCCATCATGCAACACAGCGTTGATATCTTCTCTTAGGCCTACAATAACGTTGGCCTCACAATCAACACAAAAATACTGAGTTTCTATATCAGTGAGCTCCCAGAAAGCCCTACGTTGAACCCTACATCATCATCAGCAGACAGCGTCTCAACCCGGTGGATAAATTTACTTACTTGGGCAGCACGCTCTCCAGATCTGTCGTCGTGGATGATTAAATGAATGCCAGAATCGCAAAAGCTAGAACCATATTTGGCAGGCTCCGCAGCACTGTTTGGCACAAGAGGGGTATCAGACGAGAAACGAAGATCAAGGTCTATAGCGCAGCAAGTTCTATAGCGCAGCAAGGTCTATAGCGCAGCAAGGTCTATAGCGCAGCAAGGTCTATAGCGCAGCAAGGTCTATAGCGCAGCAAGGTCTATAGCGCAGCAGTCCTCCCGACACTGCTCTACGGATGTGAAACGTGTACAGTCTACCAGCGTCACGCCAAGAAACTGAACCATTTTCACACGACCTGCCTAAGGAAACCCCTCGGCATCATGTTGCAAGACAAAATTCCTGACACTGAAGACTTCGCCAAAGCCAACCTACCTAGTATCTTCACCACCCTGATGCAGTCTCAACTCCGTTGGATGGGACACGTAGCACGTATGGAAGACCACAAAAAAAAACAAATATTCTTCGGAGAACTCACGATAGGCAAGCGCTTCCAAGAAGGTCAAAAAAGCGTTAAATAGGCTCACTAAATGAGGCACTAAAGGCCTTCAGCGTCAACCCTACTCAATGGGTGAGAACAGCCCAGAACAGCCCAGAACAGCCCAGAACAGCCCAGAACAGAGTCAGGTGGAAAGCAGCTGTCAAGAAAGGGGCTCAATCTCATGAAGCCAGTGGGATAACCACAGCTGAGACACGCAGGCAACATTAGATCATGGACTGCGGAAACTATCCCCTGCCCGCGGTACCAGAGATTATTCCGAGAACGGATCGGTCTAGCAACCCACCTACGAGCTCACCGTCACCAACTCTCACCCCTAACCGGATGACTCGATGTTCCTTGTCAATTTTGACGGAAGAACAACAACCACATTTATTATTAGTAGTTTAATTCAAGTAAAATATACCAAAAATATGTTTAAATGTGCATATATTTTATCTGTAAACACCCGGACCTGGTTCCAGATCATTGGCCTGGTCTTGGCAACCCAGGAATGTATAATACTTGTCACTTTTGGGACCTGGTTCTGCATATGGCTCGCGGTACTTTGTATAACCTACTGACGTTTTTACAATTGAAACCATGGCCTTACAATAGCTTAGAAATATATATTTATACTAGAAATCAATGACATTTCAATAAGAGACATATTTATATCGAAACCAAATAACTTTTCAATGGCCTGAGACGTAATTACATAAATCAAAACTAGGCAATGAGTTTGTAACGCCCGAGTTAAGAGATCTTTTATCGCCGCTCCTTCACAAGAGCAACCAAAGACACACTATGCATCTGGAATGTGAGTTCGTAATATAGTAAATACTAATATAGTAAAAGAGTAAAATACGAATAGAGTAATATACTAATATAGTTTATTTCGTTGAACGAAACAGGCGCACGTAAAAATGAGACGGATTGGCAAAATGCCCCACCCGAAGCCCTTCCCACAGACGCCCTACAACAGTCGAGATGATATTTATATTGGAAATTTATAAATATATATATATATATTTTTAAAAGTTCCAAATCAAAGTTTTAAAGCTTTTAAAATTGGAATTTTTCAAAAATAGCTGGCTGACAACAAAACTAAGTTTCAATCATTTGAACCATCTTCGGCTGAACTTTTTTAATACCTTTAAGTTGATTTGTATCTGTGATGCCCCATTTCATGTGGTTGTGTGATCCAGAACGACTCTGCCAGCCATTGCTCTCCAATATGGGAGTCCTTGTTGGAAACAACGCCATATCACTAATCTCATGGTATTGTTTGCAAACTCATCGACCCTTTGATCAATACATATAAGTATAATAATACATTAGTATTTCATCGCCATCCATAAAGTTCATCTAGGTTTAGTTTAATAACTCGGTAATAAAAGCAACATACCTTTAATTTTTTTTTTACAAATATGTTCATAATATCAACAAAAAATATATAGCGTTCGCCCCCATCCATTATGTCCCTATAAAAATTGTCCCATCGCTCTGTTACAATAAGATATTTCACAAAACAAACAAATAAGCCTTTACGGCACGTGTAACCAAAATACGGCCCGTGGGCCGGATCCGGCAAGCGACGCCAGTTCATCAGGCCCGTCGACGGTACTTGAATTTGCTTGATAAAACTTATGGAACACGATAGTTGTGATACAATTCAAATTTAAATACTAAATTTAAATTTAAATTTCGAATACTAGGAGATTTTCACATGTTTGGAGACCTCCTGCCTGCAATGCGCCTTAAATTTACCATTATCAGCTTTAGATTATTGTAACTGTATATATATATTTTCTTCTTTTTTTTGTAATTTATGCTAATGTCGAACTCTCCCAATTCCTTCCCCGGCTAGTGGAATAACTTATATCTTGGAGCAAACATTTTTTTTTTAAAAAATGAGGTAGGTTAAGTCAACACATCGTACGAGATTGACTGATGAACATTTGAAAGCAATGCCCCTGATTGGATGCAGCAATGCCCCTGATTGGATGCAGCAATTCCAAACCACACATTGTTGATATATTGAAAGCCAAACGTCAGTTTCACAAATCTAACTATTCTGGGTTTGTTTTTTTGTTTTTTTTGTTTTTTTGCAATTTAGCTTGTGAGATTCGGATATGTGCACACTAGGTCTGATGTAACTATCTTTTTAATAACGTCGCCTTTGTTGATTAATTTTTTAGTAAATAAATATGATGGTTGTCTTTGTTTTGTTTTTTTTTACATCGCACGCCAATCACCCATGGTTAACACGGAATACTTACTACGTTTTTTGTCTCCCCCCCCCCCAACAGCTTTCGTTATTTTTTTTTTTTTTTTTTCATCCCCCGCCCATCCCCCATGGTTTACACGGAATTCTTTTTTCTTTTTTTTGCTCCCCCCCCCCCCCAACAGCTTTCGTTCTGGCTTGCAAGTATTGCACAGAATGATTATGCGGCCACCGCTCGTCCTATTATCAGTTACATGGTCCACTGTTAAAAAAAAAATTTGTTACCCATGCTCTAGCGCTAAAGAAGTCAAAACAAAACAGTAACGTATGTCCCCGCGGTCTCGTTGTCCAGTTTCCGTGGACTGCCATTGGTCTGCGGGCCGTCCAGAAACCATTCCAAAAAAAACAATAACAGGTTATTCATAACATTAGCGAACGATTCCTGCGCCAACGTTGATCACTCCAGCCGATCCGTCCAGCGGAAAAGTTCTAGCAGCGCTGTCCTATAAGATGTCTCGTCCACTCGGGAATACGAAAACACACGATAATACTTAAACACGGTAAAACTTAAACATGCAGTTATACTTAAACACACTAATATCTAAACACACATAATTTTCTTTTCTTAAATTTCAACAAACATCGCTATATGCAGTGAATTTATCTTAGCATGCAGAATTATTCGAGAATGGTGATACCAGTCTTAAGAAAATCTCACAAAGAAAATGAAACGTTTTTCGGCTTACCCAGAAATGAGACAATATTTAGCATCTAAATTCTTCTTCATGCAAATGTAAGGATAACAAAGTTTTAGAAGAAACACTCTAACAAAACGGGTTTTTTTTTTTTGGTAAGTTGAATCTTGTGTCAATTTGTTGGTAAATGGTGGGTCCCACTTACCACGATGGTACAGAAATGATTGAAGCATTCAGCCACAGTTGCTGTAGATTGCGTGAACCTGATGGTCACCCAGGTCGTTACTAACCTCATGTAACAGTTCACTGGTTATACACTGTAAATGTAGTACACAGTGGGGAGACTTTTGGTACAGGCAAACCAAGAAACTTACTGGAGCGCAAAATTCTGGGGGCCTCATTTCGATCGCAAACAGAATGTTTGTTAAAATTTCTTCGTGTGACTATTCCGTATGGCTGGGACTATTCGTGCCCGGGTACCAGAAGTGAGAGGTTGGGATTAAAAAAACTATTTAAATTATTATTGTTGGGTTTGTAAGACAAAATGAGGTATCAAATGAAAGATAATTGAATGGAATGTATGTTTGTAAACTTACTTCTTCAGTTTAACTAAAATAAACTACCACAAATGACATCCGAATAGCTTGAGTTTAATGGTACCCGGGTGCGAATGGCGGCGCTGCGTGTCTGGGTCCATTTTGACTCAGTGCTATTCGGATGTCATTTGTGATACACTAGTTTTGATTACAATTCATTTTTTTTTTAAAATCCTTCATATTAACTTCACTTTCCTTTGTGTGTTTCTGTAAGGTAAAAATACTTGGACGGCCAATTGACCCACTTCGCGTCATCCTATCCTACTGAAACTCAGCACATAGACTCGTTACCGATGAAAAAACATTCTCTCTAATTCTCAGCCCCACCTCATCCCCAACCACAGAAAAATCAATATTCTTTTATCTCGATCTGATGCCAAATGATTAAACAAAACAAAAATCCGGATAACTGCGCTAGTCTAAAAGATTCTTGAAAATATTGCAAGTGCATTCGCTGCGTAATATTTTCTGTTTTGTTTTACAGAAATATTTTTTAATCTGGACATTAGAGTTTCAACATAGTTCTTGGGCATGAAAAAAATATGCGGTTGTGAGCCTGTGTGGGGGGAGGGGGAGATAAAAACTTGGGATACTTATAAAATGCATTACTTTAATGCATTACTTTAATGCATTACTTTAATGCATCACTTTAAGGCATTACTTTAAGGCATTACTTTAATGCATTTTTTAGTCAAATTTTCAACCCCAGCCCCCCATTGCTCGCTATTACATTTTATAAATGATGGATACCAAAAACTTTGTTTTTAGGGCTGGTTTAAATTTAAATTAGAAATATTGTCCAGGGTATGAGAATCAATGTTGTTATATTTGGAGATTGCATTAGAAGATGTTTACCAAAATGAGTGAAAGTATGAGTGAACGAGGCGTGAGTTTGTCGACGGTGGGCGAGAGGGGATCTACACGGTGTGTGGGGGAGAGAAAGGGGTTGTTGGATGATGGTCACGGTAAAGGTTGGTGTGTGTGTTGCTGAGTACTGTTGGGAGAAATTTTAATTAATAATTCTGTTGTGTATCTATTGGATTTTGAGTACCTTTTAAATGACTGTAAACTGTGTGATGAAGCGAGAAAACGTATAGCTTGCCATTAGTTACTCGGTGCTGTAGTGCATTGGACTAAACGTATAGTATGAGTTGCACTAGTCCGTGGGGACGAAGTGGGAGACAATATCTAAACAAATAGTCGTCTGCCTTTAAGTTTAGATGAACACTCAACAGTGACATCTATATCTCGTCATTGTGGGCCTGTCCGAAGCTGTGAAGTATCACCCCGTCCAAAGCCGTGTGTCTCCAGTCCGAAGCTGTGAAGTATCATCCCGTCCAAAGCCGTGTGTCTCCCGTCCGAAGCTGTGAAGTATCATCCCGTCCAAAGTCGTGTGTCTCCCGTCCGAAGCTGTGAAGTATCTTGGTCAGGCTGTCCGAAGCTGTGAAGTATCATCCCGTCCAAAGTCGTGTGTCTCCCGTCCAAAGCTGTGAAGTATCTTGGCCGGGCTGTCCGAAGCTGTGAAGTATCATCCCGTCCAAAGCCGTGTGTCTCCTGTCTGAAGCTGTGAAGTATCACATCGCTGTGTGATGAGCTGGTCAGAAGCTGTGTCTCCCGTCCGCAAAAAAGCCCGTAGAAGGCCTGGCCATTAGACCAATCAGCCTAGTCTACAAAAGCAGCCTTGCCGTGCATATCGACCGGGTGTCTGAAGCTGTGTTTCCCGTCCGTCAGAAGGCCGTCGTCGGGAAGGCCTGGCCATTAGACCAACCAGTCTAGTCTACATAAGCAGCCTTGCCGTGCATATCGACCGGGTGTCTGAAGCTGTGTCTCCCGTCCGTCAGAAGGCCGTCGTCGGGAAGGCCTGGCCATTAGACCAACCAGTCTAGTCTACAAAAGCAGCCTTGCCGTGCATATCGACCGGGTGTCTGAAGCTGTGTCTCCCGTCTGCCAGAAGGCCGTCGTCGGGAAAGCCTGGCCATTAGACTTAAATGTACTATAGTCATAGTTAAATGTACTATAGTCAAAGTAAAATGTACTATAGTCATAGTAAAATATACTATAGTCATAGTAAAGTGTACTATAGTCATAGTAAAATGTACTACACTCATAGTAAAATGTACTATAATCATAGTAGTGCATTTAGTTGTATATTTTAGATTATTCGAAATATGATTACTCGGAAAATTCATTTTTTTGACATGTTTCGAGGAGGATATTAAATTTATTATTTGTTCCAAAAAGTTCTATAATGATCCACGGCGATATATAATGGTATCTAAAAGCTTATTGAAATCTAGTTCAGTTCTATTCATTTCTAGACTTTTATGGGGATTCTCTCTAAATATACCCTTCACAATCCTTCCGAGAACAATTTCCAACTTGGAACACACCGAGGAACAGGTTCCCAATGGGGAACTAGATCCAACAGTAAACTGTAATCCACAGGCCACGCGATCCCATATATTATGAAACTGATTTCACCAGGATCTTGATACCGACGGATTACGGAAACCACTGGGTTCAGGATACCACAGGGATCACACCGGATTTGGGATTTAATCGGGATCCCACCGACATCGGTTTCCTACCGGGATCGTTTTCCAAATGGGATCAGAATTCCACTAGTATCGGAATCCCACCGGCATCGGTTTCCTACCGGGATCGTTGTCCAAATGGGATCAGAATTCCACTAGTATCGGAATCCCACCGGCATCGGTTTCCTACCGGGATCATTGTCCAAATGGGATCAGGGTTCCACCAGTATCGGCATCCCTCCAGGGGCCGGGATACCATCGGAAAACAGGACCCCAACGGGAAACGAGATCAGATTGGGATCCCACTGAGGAAGGAATGGTTTACAAAAGTTATTATAAAAGTATTTTTGTAAATGAGACAAATTGATTTTTTTTTTTTTTGCTAGAGGATTTTTGTTGTAATGGCGTTTAATTTCAATGGTAATTAAAGGCTACAGAAGTTATTTCTCCGAATGCAATCCCGGGCAAGCCCCTCTTTTAACTTAAATGTACATTAGTAACAGTCATTTAGTCATATAAATTTATATAAATACATTTTCGCATTCGAAAAATATTACGTAGAAAAAATTCCATTTTTTACGAGTTTCAAGGAGGATATTGAATTTAATCTAGAATGTTCCAGAAATTTATATATTTTTCAACTAAGGAGATGTATAGTAAGATCTTTACGGGAAATGCATCCCACAGCGAACGCGATCCTAACGTGATCGGAATCCCACTTGACAACGGGATCCCACCGGGAAGCGGGATCCCATCTGAGAATGGGATTCCGCTGGGTTCGGGATCTAACCGAGAAACGGGATCCAAGCGGGAATGAAATACCGGCTGGATAAGGAACTTATCAATATAGGGATCCCACCAGGATTGAGGCCCCCTGGAAAACATAATCCTGCCGGGATAGTGAGCCCACCGGTAAACGTGAACAATCCAACTGGGATCATTTATGTCACAGGAACGGTATCCCACAGGGATTGGGATTTCGACGAGATCGAAAACCCCCTTGATTCTGGATGCCAAAAGGGATCGTTATCACAACGGGATCGCGATCCAAATAGAAACGGGATCAGGATCCCACCTGTATCTGGGTTCCCTAAGGATCCCATCGGAAAACGGGACCCCACTGGGAAACGGGATCTTACTGGGTTCCTGGCAGGACCCCATCGGGAAACGAAAGGTTTACAAATTTTACTATAATATATGTATTTTTATAGGAGACCAATGAATTGTTTTATGTTTTTATTATAACGGTGTGTTTGTTTGTTTGTTTTTGTTTGTTTGTTTGTTGTTTTTTCTTTGCATGGCGCATAATTTCAATATTCATTAATAGGCCATAGATTCTTTTTTCCAAATGCAATCCCAGGAAACGTCGGGTATGTTAGCTAGTAAATATGTAATTCTGATTCAATATAATATATTATTAAAACTTACCAAGGTTTTAATTTTACAAAAGGCAGCATGAGCAAATTACTTAAATTACTTAAGGCCCGGGCTGGGTTGGGGGGGGGGTAGGCTGAATTATGGACATCCTATTAAACCCTATTAGCATATGAAGGGTTCAAGGGAAAAACCAGTGATGTCAGTTTTTCAAAATTTCTATGTTATTTCTCTTGTGACTACATTCCATTTAATAGAACTGAAAAAGCAGCGTAGTTAATAAATAAATATGTAGACATCTTGATATTTTCATCCTTTATGAGGAATTTTCAAACTTAAAATTCAATTTTCTCAAAACTCTCAAAACCTGACATCACTGGTTTTTCTTTTCCCCTGAGCCCTTCATATAGGTTCAAATCTAGTTAAAAAGCCTCCAGCTGTGAGACATAGTATTCGAGATTCTGTACCAGATATGCGATAAGATGTAACTTAGCTGCACCCATTTAAGAAACGGTGGGAAGGAAAGGTGAGGGTGGGGCTTGAAGAACACGTTCCACGAGAAAAAACAAGTCACGGTTGACATGTCTGCTGAATTCAAAAATAAAGACTAGAACAGCATGAAAGGAATAGTCACCTCTGTAACTTGAATGGGCTCTGTGTCCCGTCTCAAGTTTCTAAACTATTGACAATTTCTTTCTAACGTTAAGAGTTAACCTTGACACACACTTAAACAAATGTGTAGAGATGTTGAATCAGGTTGGATTTTTAAAGAAAAAATTTGTTTATATCGGAAACGCTAATGTTTGACATGTGGGCCATTCAAATATCAAATCGTGATGGAACCACTCGAGCGTTTGATGACATTTTCAGACTCGTCATGAGCATAGTTAGGCCAAAAAGCTACGCTATAAATGTATATCTATGCACGTGATCGTCAAGATTCCTTGGGGAAGAGCCATGGGCGCCCGCACGAGGGGGGGCAAGGGGGGGCACGCCCCCCCCCTGGATTGATTGGATAAACATTTTTTAGACAAAAATAGACAAAAAATCTATTACAGTAAAGAGAAAATAAAGAGAAAGTAACTAAACTGATGTCATGTCCGTTGGTTCACCGTACAGATACGCTACAGTAAATTAAAACTACTTTAAAACATTATTAGAATTTGTTTGCCCCCCCCCCTAGAAAGCTAATCGATTTTTTTTGCCCCCCCCTAGAAAGTTAATCGATTTCTTTTGCCCCCCCCCCTTGAAAGTTTTTTGCGGGCGCCCATGGGAAGAGCTAATACCCCCCTAGAAAGCTAATCGATTTTTTTTGCCCCCCCTAGAAAGTTAATCGATTTCTTTTGCCCCCCCCCCTTGAAAGTTTTTTGCGGGCGCCCATGGGAAGAGCTAATATTTTATAACAACCCATGACTATTAGTCATTCATGTTGCATCAGCAATACCGATTAAATATTTGAAGCGGATATTTGTGTAAATGTCAGACCCGTTTACCCCTACGCTTTCGCCATAGTGACTACGTTTTTAAGACCCAAGACTACGGCACTGCGCCGAACCTAAGACTACGGCACAGCGACGAACCTAAGACTACGGCACTGCGACGAACCTAAGACTACGGCACTGCGACGAACCTAAGACTACGGCACTGCGCCGAACCTAAGACTACGGCACTGCGACGAACCTAAGACTACGGCACTGCGACGAACCTAAGACTACGGCACTGCGACGAACCTAAGACTACGGCACTGCGCCGAACCTAAGACTACGGCACTGCGACGAACCTAAGACTATGGCACTGCGACGAACCTAAGACTACGGCACTGCGACGAACCTAAGACTACGGCACTGTGACGAACCTAAAAAAAAAAATCATTTCGGAAATTTTTTAGTTTCTTTGGTTTATTTTTAATAAAATAATATTTTTTTTTTTTTCTAGGAAAAGGTCGTCGCACTTTTTATATTAGCTCCGTGAGTAATCGAATAAAAACGAAATCCTTCAACACATCGGAGATCCGTAACTTGTAGATTTCTTTATGTTAACTTAAATAAGCAGCCAAGCAGATGAGTGGACTTCCCGTCACAACTGGCAATTTTTTTTTAATTAATAACCTTTACCCCCAGGTGATTTCACCAAACAACTCTTTGGAGCTTAAAGCTACGTTTTTTTGAGAGCTGAAAATATTCTGACACTCACCCGGGGATAAACAGTTATGTGAACATAAGTCAAAAATACCACCGCTACGAGACCCACCCCTCAAAACATCACCCTTTCTTAGGGACCTCTTAACACTGCTTCTCTTTGGACAAATGGTGTAAACATTATTTTTATGATTATTATTATTGCTGTGGGCTTATATAGCGTGGTACAGTAGCCTAGGGCTGGGCTCACCGCCCTTCACATAACAATATTGGCAATAATGGACATCAACACAGTTAAATACATTTATTTATTTTCTTTTTTTTTTAAAAATAGCTTTATAAATAATTTATATTTACCCCCTACTTCCTAGCGATTTACATTTAAAGCCATGGGCGACACCCAGCGGCATCGTTTATCAGTCAGAGTGCGTGGCCATGACAGATGGTTTCTTTCAGCCAATTCTCCGGCGGCCCGGGGGGGGGGGGCACTAACCCGGGGAAGGTCAACCCCCCCCCACCCCGCGGAACAAAGGGTATACAACACTATTACAACGATTAGAATACCAAAAGCAACGAAACTGGGGCCTTTAACCGATTACAATTAGTAAAATCTATAAAATATACCGGGGGGGGGGGGCACTAACCCGGGGAAGGTCAACCCTCCCCCACCCCGCGGAACAAAGTGTATACAACACTATTACAACGATTAGAATACCAAAAGCATCGTAACTGGTGCCTTTAACCGATTACAATTAGTACAATCTATAAAATATCGCTACGCTCGATAGATTTGATGATCCGTATATTTAAGGGTTAATCTTGTTCACTGCGTACAGTATTCGCTTAAAAAATACCGTACTGGACGCTCCTAATTATAAGCCCAAGTCTTACTTATCGCTGTTCGCATTTATCGGTATGTTTTTTTCATTTATTTTGTTCAACTTCACAAATTTAAAAACTTGCCAATTTGTAATTTATCTGAAAAAAAAAGTATTCATATAAAATTTTTAATCAACTGAATACTGGGCAAAGGTAAACTTTATTATGTAAACAAGTCATCTTCTTTGCATAAAATGGCGTTAATATACGATTTATAAGAATGACCAGGTTTAATTACACATAAAATGTAAAGACCTTTCAAGTTTACAATTTTGTTTCCTATTTGACTATGGTAGAACTTCGAGAAATTTTGCAAAGTTTATTATCACACGTAAGTTGATTATTATAAGTTGTTGTTTTTTTCATTTGCATGCAGCGTATAAAGTGATTTTGACAGTGCTTCGTTTTTGTGATGGAAAAATTGTATTCTTCTGAAAACTATTTATTGACTATGTAATTAAACCCCAAAAAGATTTAAATAAAAAATTAAAATTACATTAACATTTAGTAATATACAAGAAAGTATTTGCAAGCAGATCAAGCGGAGCCGTCATCACTCGACTTTTCGAGGCCACTTGGCTACTTTTTGGTTTTGTTCTCCCCCCCCCCCTTGCATTGAAAGATAATAAGTCAGAAAATATCCACATCACATCTTTAAGCCCCTAAAATACCCGAAGCGCACTGCAGTCGTAGGAGTTGCAGGGCTCACACAATGTTTCTAAGATTATTAAAAAAGAAATCTAGCATCTCTTCCATTGCCCTCCCATGTAAAATGCTGCAAAATTATTTATATTATTTGGTGAAATGCCATGCTGCTTATTGGATTTTTCAATAATTTTCTGGGGACTAGAGATATTTATTAGGTGATATTAAACAATGGTAAATGCATACTTCCAAGAGAACCACAATTGTATTGAATTTTGTTCGTGTCCCAATTTAAAGGCGTTTAAGATTATTTGAATATTTTTATGGCTAATTTTGGCGCTTCTTACACTATAGTTTGCAATGTCACCTCAAAACTGTCTGATAGAAACACTGAAGTCAAGTATGTCCCAACATGCACCCCTTTCATTTTCTATTTGCGCGACTGTTTTCATCATCCTCAATTTCGGCAATCTTTCCCTCCCACTGATCAATACTACAGAATTGGGTTTATTATAACCTTGTGCCAAATGATTAATCTGAGGAACGCCATATTTGAAGTAAATTCAGCTTATGTTTAACACTGGCACCATAGTGTCTCTACAGATAGTCTACCTTAAAAATTTCTTTCCCTTGATCCAAAATTCTAATGAAAATATTAAATTCAACTACACTCTAAAATGCACCTCTTTATTTTGCAATAATAAAACAAATTCTGGAATGGTGTCTACAAGAATGTTCCAATCATCTATGTCTTGTGCGTTCCTTTCCAGTTGTTTCCATGTATATCCCACACTTTGTTAGTCTGCCTCTGACTCGCGTCTCCATGTATTTTTAGGGTCTCCTCTCTTTCTTTTTCCCTTTGGAATTCATGTTACGGATTGTCTGGTGATGTTATCTGCGGGTTTGAGGGAAGTATGTCCTATCCACATCAATATTTTCCTTATGATTTCTTCAGTAATAAACTCCTGGTATGGTCCATCTAGTAAGTCTTTGTTAGTGATGGTATTTGGCCATTTATTCTTCAGCATCTTTCTAAGGCAAGTGTTTATGAAGGTCTGTACTTTATATGTAATGCTCCCTGTTGTTCTACAGGTTTTTGTTCTATGTAGTAGGCATGTTTTGACATTTGAATTGTCTATTCTGACTTTGGTTTAAAGACTCAAATCCTTTTAATCCCAAATTTTTAAAAAAAATATCCTTTCCAATTCTAGCCCTGACATCCGCTTCGGATCCACCATTTACGTCAATGCTGTTGCCTTCATATGGAAAGGCCTCCACTTCTTCCAGTGCATTTCCTACTAGAGATATAGTCTCTCGGTTGGCTGAGTTTACCATTATGATCTTTGTCTTGCTTTTATTTATATAAAATAAAATGTTTTAATTATTTTATAGACGCATTACAGATGGGTCACTGCTCAGTGTTCATATTACAACCAGATCATTGCTTGATAGCTACATTACAAATGTATAATTTCTGGATGCCATATTACAGGTGGATGGCTAACAAAATAATGGACAGTAAGGACAAAAGAAAAATAATGAGTCTGTTGTAGATAACATTAATTATATACACGGGCTGTGAATTCCATAAACACATGCCTATAGCGCAGCTTGCTATTAGACAGAACTAATACACACCCTACTCTCACAAAGTCCCATGCACGTCTTCCAGACGAATAAAACGTACGTCACAAAACAGACTAGACAATACGTCACAATGGCAGCTACCAAATGAACATAGATTAATAAAACTAAAAGGCAGGAGACTCTTTTCATATTTATACACATTTTTTATTGTTATATTATGAAGAAAAAAATATCATATGATTATTACCGTTTATAAAGCAATACGCGTATAAGGCAAACCTTTCATAGTGCCACGGGTAGAGCAATCAGTTAATCTTATTTCAATGCATGACCCCCCCCTCCCAACTCCCACCCCCTTTCAGAAGGGTGGGTCAATACGTTATAGATAACAGTAAACTTGATAACTTTATCAAAACTTGCCAGGAGTTGATACCCTCTGGTCTTCAACTATTTGAGACCCACTGGCTCACACTCTCCCATCCCTACCCCACTCGAAATTACTCAGGCTGGGTCTAGCATTCATAACAACGAACAATAGAAATTAAACTGGTCACCTTGACCGTGACCCAGCTTTAAGCAATGCTCGTTCTGGTCAAGGCGTACCCACGCTGATGCCACATAGACGTTATAAAATATGAGCGCATGACGCTACCCGCCCTCTTTCACCTGTAACTTGGCAGCAGGGCCCGGCTAGCTATTTTATTGGATGACGTTTGTTTATCCCTAATTGTCTAGGTTGGTATATTTGACTTTGACATTGTATGCTTGTAATTAGTTTTTGTAGTGTTGCGTTTGTTTTAAATGTGGTAAATTATAGGTGTTTTTTTGTTTTGTTTTTTTATATTGTTGACTTTGTACCGCGCTTCGAGCCTTTGGGAATGAAGCATGTTTTTTTAAAATAAACTTTCTTATTATTATTATAAAATTTAATTTTGATGTGTTTGTAGTTTTTATTAAGAAATGTGTTAGGATTGTAGTCACTCTTAGCTTATGATTAATTATTAATAACTAGAATAAAGGACCCGATGTTTTCGGGGTAATAATGGTAGGTCCTTTGCGATAATTTCTAACTGCTATTGCAAAAATTCATCCCAATTCATACCTTTTAAAATGCAATGATATTTACATTTCTAACATCATTAAGCTTTCAGAAGTGTTTATCTGCTATATATGATACGCGTACCCTACACCCTTTCACGCTCCTAAACAACTTTTCCCACTCTATACATGATCTTTAATTACCCAGTCCAAATTATCACTAAGTATATCTCTTTTGTCACTAAAAAAGTTAATTGAGGGACAATTACTACGATAGAGAAATAATTTAGATATATCCCTTTTTGTGCCCTTGAACTAAAACTTTTTTCTCTCAAAATTTAAAAAAAAAAAAAAAATAATATTAAATATATCACTAAGTATATCTCTTTTGTCAATAAAAAAGTTAATTGATGGACAATTACTACGATAGAGAAATAATTTAGATATATCCCTTTTTGTGCCCTTGAACTAAAACTTTTTTCTCTCAAAATTTAAAAAAAAAAAAAAATAATCTTAAATTTACAACAAAAACTCTATATATGATATAAATATATTTTTTATTACAGGTATTCGATATATATGGATATCTTCATCAAAAATTTAAACACATTTTTGCCTTTTTTTAAAATTATACATTATCACAAAATCGTAAAACAAAGAATTCCTTTATTTAAGAAGAATCTCGAAACTGTTTTTCACAACAAAATTTATTTTTATTTAAAAAAAAAGAAAATATTAACCCATCTTCCTTTGTCAAAATTTAATTTTCAAGTGTGTAAAATGATTGGGTTTTCATATTCATGCATATACTTATATACATTTTCCCAAGATTTTCTTAATTGGTAAACATATGTTGTTTTTTTTTAAAAGAGAATTTAACATCTCTGTTTTCACAAATGTAATACCATAGGATTTATACATATTGTCATCCACGTAGAAATTTACACATCCTTTTTCCTATCACCGATAAGTATGTACCTAAGAAGGTTAATTATTAATCAAATTAATTCCTTTATTTTGGGATGTATCTTGAATTGCCTTGGGCAAAATGGACATATACATATTTGTAAAATGTGAATGTTTAATCTTTTTTTCACAAATTTAATACCGTAGGGTTTAAATATATATTGTCATCCACATGAAAATGTACACATCTTTTTTCCTACCTCCGATATGAATGTACCCAAGAAGGTTAATTATTGATCCAACTCATTCCTTTATTTTCAGACGTATCTTGTGCTGCCTGGGGCAAAGTGACCAAACCCTCCCCCATCCAGATTGAAATAAATTTAGAAAATCTTCCACCGGATTGTAGTCACTTCCATACTCAAACTAACATATTTTGCACTTCATATGGTTCGTTCTTATTTGTTTGGGTTATAAGTGGATTAGTCAATGCTTTTTGGCTATGGAGTTGCGCGGCACGGATTGCCTTAAAAGGAATTTTTGCTATTTCATTCATTTACTAGGCTTGAACGCAGTCCTTTTATTTATATTTAACCACTGTAGCATTTTTTTATCCAAAATTTCTCTTACCATATGTGGAAATATATTATGTGGTAACTTCAAAAATTTTTAAAAGAGTTTTACCGTTTAATTGAAGGATAATCTTCAAAAGCTATTTTCACATTAGAAATAAAATTAATGCAACTAAGGGAAACTATTTTACTTTCACAAGGGGTCAGGAAAATCTAATTTTTTTTTTTTTTTTTTTTTTTTTTTTTTTTTTTTTTTTTTTTTTTTGTCTCTACTGATCAGTAATTTAAATTTAAGAAAAAAAAATTCGAAGAAGCTCTAAATATGATCAGTGTTCACACTGATCTGCACCTTCGAGGACTTCAAGCTCGAACCACTCGAGCCACCTGTCCCGTTCAGCGAACGATGGGGGAAGGGGTGGGTAGGTCACCTTTGTTATGTAGATAGAAGGTAGGGGGAGAGCGGCTAATGGTAGGCCAGTATACATTTTTACCAAACTAGTTATTAAAGATGGAGGCACAAAGGTGACAGCTCCAGTTTGCGGGGACGTTGGAGGTGGGGGTGTTCGTGTGGGCAGGGATGAGCGATGGGAAAAGCAGAGAAGTTGAATTTTTTTTTTTTTTTTTAAAGTGAGCTTAACTGTAAGATTTTGAAAACTTACGGCAACAAGACGTATCGGATGAACTGACGGAACGTGACCAGGGTTATGTAATAATGTTTAATAACGTAAACCATTGCTGAGTGTTGTCTAATGTAAAGAGTTAAGTGACTCTACCTGGACTTTTAGAAGCATTGGTTGTTTTTAAAAAAAATAAATAATTCTTCATTTAATACTATAAAAGTTATGACATAACAATAAATATATACCAAAAGAATTAGAAAAAAAAAAGAGTTTCTTTCAAAAAAGGACCTAAACTTAAGAAAATAATTTTCTTACACGGCTGAAACACAATTGCGTAATGGCACTGCCCAAGTGAACATTTAACATTTGTTAAATTGCATTACCTTATGCCAAAAAAGTCGAAATAAAAACCGTTATGAATGCTGGAACGAACAAGGGCATTAACCCATAGGATACAGCTTGCACCAGAAGTATAATTCATTTAATCTTGAACGTGCATATGCGTAAGTCAACTGCGCTTTGCTCAAGCCGCCATATTTTCCTAGTATTGAAATGGAACATTTCTCCGGAAGTTGTTATTAGAAATATACCTCTTTCGACGAAGGAAAAAGTATTTGATAGTTCGCAATGACTTTCGCTCATGCTTAACTGGTCATGCAGGGACGGTGAGGTTGAAAAAGGTGGCAGGGCAATTCCGAATGGAATCTATAACACGTCACCGAGAGTACGATCACGCCGTCTGCAGTGCGCAATATCGCCGTTCTCGACGTGCACTGCGTTAGCAGAAGGCAATGCTGCTCAACTAAAAACGGTCCAGAAGGTGTCGTATGCGCACCTACTAACTCTAAAACGAAGTTTCTTGAAAGTGAACAAAAGCAATAGGTCACTGTCTCCGATTGTCCAGCCTCTTGGATGCGTTTCGTTAAAAGTTGTGCAACGCTTTACTGAGCCCGTTATGGGAGCCGAGATGGTGAAGTGTACAATGTGTTTGCTCATGGTGTAATGAGTATTGACATTTGTATAGCGTCTACGACGACAGTCACGTTCACTCAATAGTTCATCAGACTTCCGTTGAGACAGAACCTCTCCAGAACGGTTAAATTTCGTAAGAGTCGACAGCTTAGCCAGTTAACATGGTGCTGTCATTTTAAATTTCTCTCGGCATTGTTCTTTGACCTTTTCTGATTTGGAACAAAAACATTTACTAAATACTTTGCTATTCAGAAGACTTAGTCTTTCTCCCAAAATTGTGTGTACAGTTCTCCTGAAGAGCAAACTATTTAGTAAATGTTTGGTGTACCAAAGTATGTGTACCATTAGAAAATAGATTGAGCAAATCATTAAAGGCGATTTTCTTTTCTGTGACAGCATATCTGATGTTTATTTTGAGGAACCAATGAACAGTGGCCGATTGAGCAATCTTCAGGATAGAGGTTGAACTAGGTGTGCGTGTTTATAAACTGTTAGGGTTAGGGTTAGGGGTTAGGTATTTATGCACTTGTCTATATTGAACCACTACATGACGAGTTATATTGGGTCGTTGGCACAGCCACCTCACTTCGTGTTGCCCAGCCTGTACGTACAATCAATCATTTATTGGATGAAAGGGAGGGAGGAGTTGAAGTTTTCAGGTTTTGAGCCTGAGTGCAGCTTTTCGCCGATACGGCCCTGACCAAGGGGAGCCTTTTGCTGCCAAAGTGCCCTCGCTGTGGATAGGTCTGTTGATGGGCCAGGTGATAATAATATATATATATGATGATAAAAAGTTTGCTATGGCTTTGAAACTGTAAATGAGACTGGTGTTTGGCTCTTTGAAAAGAATGTGAACATTTGGGTTATGGTTGTTGTGATGTTTCAAAAGTGATGTCTAAAAGCTTCACTCAAAGCCATGAACATCGACCTGGATTCATGGTTAACACTTGCTATGGATCGTACAAACTGCAGCCATTGCGAGACAGACTAACTGTTGGAAAGGAATCCTCAGACAGTAAACGCTCCCAGGCCCAAAGAATGCGCATGGCAAGGACAAGCAGAGCCGTTTCAAGTCCATCTAGGATACCAAATCACGTATACCCTACACGGAGAGGAGGGGAAAAGGGAGTTGCCATGCACAAACAGGACTGGCAAGCCACCGCCGTGCTTACTGTCGAATATAGACTTGGTCATGTTCCCATGCAATGGACGAACTACAAAAAAAAAAGATTGTATACAGGACCATCGACATGACTTCTAAGACTTGTAGGAATTTCTATTAGAGTCGAGCACACGGGCGCCATGTCAAGACTACAATTAGAAGTTGAGTAGGGGGTTCACCGTCTGTAAGGACGTGATTTCACCTAAGATCTTAACTGCTAACAAAGATAATTAGTCTTATAGAAATACTGTCTTGCTACTCGACCTAGACAAAACGCTGCAAAAAAAAAAAAAACAGAAAAAAAAACCAAATATAAACACAAACATTTGGTTGTTTTTTAACTTGACTAAATCCTGACACTTTTTAAACAAAGAGAAACACTGTCAATAATCTCTATTGTAACAGGAAAAATATTATGAGTAGGGGGTTCACCGTCAGTAAGGACGTGATTTCACCTAAGATCTTAACTGCTAACAAAGATAATTAGTCTTATAGAAATACTGTCTTACTACTCGACCAAAACAAAACGCTGCAAAAAAAAAAAAAAACAGAAAAAAAAACCAACTTTAATCACAAACTTTTGGTTGTTTTTTAACTTGACTAAATCCTGACACTTTTTAAACAAAGTGCAACACTGTCAATAATCTCTATTGTAACAGGAAAATTATTTTACAAAAAAAACACACACAAAAATACATCAAAAAACAAAAGCACCCTAGATTGTTTATTTGAGCCCATGATATAGAGATAAGACACCACGGTAAATGGTTGATGGGCCAGGTGAGCCTTATCTCACGGTGAAAGTCTATACCGAATACATTTCTTTCGTACAAGAGTTTGTTCGTGACATTAGCTTCTTGTCACCAAGGGTTCTTGCTTCCTTCATGAAAGGAGTCCTAGCATATGAAATAGTAGGTTTCTAGAAATTTACAAGGTGGTATCCTAACCAACGTGATAAATATTTCAGAGTTTGTATGAATTCATTACAAACCTTTTCATGCATAAGATACAAGAATGCATAAGTCTGTTTCAAAACGAAGACATTTTATTGTCATCATGAGCGACCTCTCGCTTGGCTTAGATTCGAAACTCCTGTTTCAGCAAAGATAGCGTTAGCTACATCGCTTTAAAATGCACTATGTGACTTTCAAATTGTTATGGTTCCATGTCGATTCAGACGTTTGTTTAAAAATATGAATACAAAAATAGTACAGTTTTCAATGGCCACACCCCTTTAACTCCGCAGATCTAGAGCTCATATTTGCAATGAGAATATGTCCAAAAAGCAAAAGAAAATAGTATGCACCAAACGCATTTGACGTATTTTTAAGAATCTCATTCGGCGTAGTTATCGGGAATTTTGCGCGCTACTGAAGAAATCATTACACAATACTGTCTTACATACATAACTATGTGTATTGATATCCCAAAATATCTTTATGTAACAAAATTAAAAATAGTTTTAGTGTTTGTTGGTACGCCCTCGCGACAAACTGATTTAAATGTGAGGAGTAATAGTTGGTTGCCTTAAAATGTAGCCTTAAGAAAGCTTATCCAATCATTGAGTCGGTCGCAAGAGTCAAAATGATCATTTACTTTTTTTTTTTTTTAAATTCTCTTATTTTAATTTTTTATGGATGATTAGAAAATCCTTTTTCCATAAAACAAAGGTTGGATGATGGAAATAATGAAGATAGGGGTGTAGGCAAGCCTAGCCATTAAAAGGGTATTCTGTCCTAACATTACTCTAGGAAGTATTCTTTGCAATCCTTACTTTAGAACAGCCTTTCGGAAGCTTAACTTTTAAGTTCTGTGGACTGGTGGAAACGTTTGTAAATTGCACCAGGGGTCAGTGCCAGATTAAGGAATTATATTTTCTTTTTATTTGACGATAAATAGTCATGTTGTGCGGACTGGCGACGTAAGGTCAGTAGACGGGGAACACTGCTTTACGAGCCCATCGGCTTGTGCATTATATGTAACATTTATTATGTAACGAATCTTAACCAAATAAAAGTGGCACATTTTTTGTGAAATAAAGATTTTCAGCTGATACTTCGGCAAAGTTTTAAAACCTTTCATAATTGAACGATTTTATAATGGCCCTCTCATATTAATAACACCCAGAGCCGTCACAGGGCCACTGCAATCGCTACGGCTGCACAAGACCCCCCGAATATTGGAGGGCCCCAGATAAGTAATGTGAAAAAAAAAAACTATGAAAATAATAATTTGAATGATTGAAGTGGCAGAGGTTTCTTAAGAAATCACGCAACGACTCTGGTCACAACAGATGAATAAATAATTATTTACCAAATAAACGTTGTTTTTTCTAAACGTAGATCAAGTTCCAGTTCTGTAATGTAACTGCTTTGATTTGAACTGAGTGATGGGCTGGCAGGAAAAAACGCCAGCTGACATTTTTAGCCTGATTTTACCCATAAAGTGCAATACAAGGTCAATATCATGACGACACTTGTGTAGATTTTTTATTTATTTATGTTTCTTTTCTGTTTAAAAAATGCATGTTTTATTGGGTGTTGGAAATCTTCTAAGCATTCTATTGACAATAGACATTTAACTTCTTTTTTTTTTTTAAATGCGCGCTTTTTATACAAATTTAGTCATCTTATTTTATTGTTTCCATTGCCTTTTAAGCCAATGTTAAGTCCATTTTGAGCCCATACATTAGAACACTGGAGTCAATTAATAGCCTTTAATAGATCGCATCGCTATGCAAGTTATTGATAATTATAGATGTTTGTATGTATGTTGGCTTAATTAAATATTTTCCCATCTGTTTCCAAATGTAGCAAGTGGTGTAGGCCAAAAAAATATTGTCGACATCAAATATGTTTGGAAATAAGCGCACATGTCGAATGTTAGGTCAGGTCCAATAAGCGCACATGTCGAATGTTAGGTCAGGTCCAATAAGCGCACATGTCGAATGTTAGGTCAGGTCCAATAAGCGCACATGTCGAATGTTAGGTCAGGTCCAATAAGCGCACATGTCGAATGTTAGGTCAGGTCCGTGCCTTTTAGTCATACTCTAAAAAGCGTTAAACTTCTTACCTGTGAGGTTCATTGTAATTGAATCGACACATGCTTCTTGCTGATCCCCAACACAAACAGGGTACCCTCATCCCCTCCAATTATTGTCTTTGGACGGGACACACATCTATGTGATTTTCTGTTTCATAGTCGCCTCCGAGGTGACGCGTCTGACGTTGGCACTAAACCATGTTTAAGAAGCCGTTGTAGGCCTTGCGCCTACACATCAAAACCCAAAATATTATCATCCCAGAGGGTATTTCAATCATCAAAGTGGGCTTCACATGTTTTTGTCAAAATGGGATATATGACATTGTGTGCCTTAGAAGCAACTCCTGTTATATAGGCGAAACTGGAACAAGATAATCAGATAGGTTCACTGAACATCCTCGCGATACTGAACAGTGTAAACTTTCTCCGGTCTCATCCCATTTGAACGCAGATAAACATAAAGGGACAAAATGTTTGTTTGGCTGATTGAAATGATAAAACCATTTTAAAAAAAAATTAATTTGATGCTGAAAATTGCCATACAAAGTATAAGAGTGACTTTAAAAAAAATATCTATTTGTCAGTAAATAGTACACAAATTTATTGTTACGCACTGCCTTCTATTGTGAGAACTTAATCTCTTATTTTAATTTTAGGGCTCATTCAAACAATGCATAACAAAGAACGACACCATAGAGAAATACAATAGCAAAAATACGACACTCAAAACAGCACTAATTACAATTAATAAGAATTATTTCAGTATTAATATAATTACAAAACAAAAGAAATATAATTACAAATCATCCACTTACAGAGGATGGGTTTATATATGGGTATCGCCTGTTTCTAAGAAGATTGGGGGGCAGAATATACATTGTAGTCTTGACTAGAATCTTCTAACAATTTCTATAATTTACTACAATTGAGTACCACATTCGAGTTAAGACAAACAGGCGATAGATTGTTTTGTGGTAAAAAAAGATCAAAAGAAATAGGCCACGCTCAATCCGAACGCAGTCTAATTTGGGGTCAAACAGAGTTCACTGCACGGGGAAAGTGTGACGTAAACACGTCCTACATAACAGTATGAGTACTTTAAGGCAATATTCCTCTTACAAAAGTACTGAATTTTAAGCGCTCCAAGAAAAAAGATATCCTAGCCATAATAATATTTTCATCAAATACTCTGGGATGATATGTTAGCAAAACAAGTTCGTGACACCCCTCCCCTCTCAAGTGCTCGAGTTCGTATTTATTTATAGAAATGGCCATTTTCCCTTTTTCTAGCATCCGTCCGTCACAATGTGAGGCCAGATGTTCTTTGTTTTTTTTAGGAGTAAAAGGAGTTTCCCTTCTGGACAGCAAATCACGTCTCACCGCGCATTTGGTGAGCCCAAGGGAAAAGTGTGGATAACCCAGCTAGGCACCAGTTGCGTCGCATGAGTCGCTTAAAGATAATTTTATACCCCACACGGGACTCCATCTACGGGATTGAATTAGGAGTTTTCCTTCTCTTGGATGAGTTGCAATCCGAGTACCATCCACCCCATTTGCTGGTTGGGTTTTTCGCTTGTTTATGCTTTGGATGGGGATTGAACTCAATCCACAAGCTTGGAATTTACGTGATTTAGACCACTAAGCCGTCAAGCCACCAACTTACAATTGAATCATTAAGTATATTTGGAAATGTTGACTTCTTTTTTTTTGTTTCCCTAAAACATGAGGCAAGTTTTACATTAATAATGACCAACTATGTTCTTCAGCTTTATTATGATGTTTTATATATTGTTTAAAAAATACTTTTAAAAAAAATTAATTTTTAATTTAAAAAAAAAAGAAATATGACGGAATTTATAAATATATTGTTTTACTAGCCAATATTCCCGGCGTTGTCAAGATTTGCATTCGAAAACACTCCTAGAACCTTTTAGGAAACATTAAAAAATTAAGGGACTTTAATAACACGTCGCTAAAGAAAAATATTTGAATTGTAAGTTTTTTACTTTAAAAAATGTATTTATAAAAAATTATCTAAACATTGCGTTCCCCGATTGGATTCCGTTTCCGGATGGGATCCCGTTTTGATGGGATCCCGTTTTCGTAAGGGATCCCGTTTTCGGATGGGATCCCGTTCCTGGATGGCTTTCCGTTCACCAGTGGGATCCCATTTCCTGACATGATCCTATTCCCGGTGGTATCACGTTCACTGGAGGATCCCGTTCCCTGGTAGGAAACTTTGCCTGTTAGGATTCTGTCACCCATTTGGATCCCGTTCTCCCGTGGGATCCTGATTCTCGGTTGCACCACGTTCTTGTTAGAATAATGAATGCTATGTTCACTAACTTTGGACAATATTATTCAATAAACGAAGAAGCATATACAGTAATCCAAGCATACAATTTCATTTAAATTATTGAGAGGAATTTGCTTTTGACATTTTTAGTAACTTGCAAAGTTTTCTTTAAATCGTATTCCATAAAATTCGTGGATACTAATTTGAAATATTATATATATATATATATATATATATATATATATATATATAAAATTATGTTCGAATACAAAATAAATCTACAACAAAATTTCATAACTTTAACAAATTTTCATTAAATTTAAGATGGTCTCCGGTTGGGTCCCATTCCAGAAGTTACTATTTTATTTATGCCTATGATACTGCATGGGCGCCCGCAGGGGGGGGTACACTTGCCCCCCCCCCCCACCCCCCAATTTATTGGATAAAATTTTTGTAGACAAAATAGACAAAAAGTGTTTTAAAGTAAAGAGAAAATAAAGAGAAAGTAACTAAGAACAAATTTTCATTAAATTTAAGATGGTCTCCGGTTGGGTCCCATTCCAGAAGTTACTATTTTATTTATGCCTATGATACTGCATGGGCGCCCGCAGGGGGGGTACACTTGCCCCCCCCCCCACCCCCCAATTTATTGGATAAAATTTTTGTAGACAAAATAGACAAAAAGTGTTTTAAAGTAAAGAGAAAATAAAGAGAAAGTAACTAAGCTGATATCCTGTCCGTTCGTTCACCATACAAATACGCTACAGTAAATTAAAACTACATTAAAATATTACTAAACAATTTTTGCCCCCCTTTGGAAAGTTCATCAATTTTTTTTGCCCCCCCCCCTAGAAAGTTTTCTGTGGGCGCCCATGGATATGGGGGCCTATAAAAATCATTCAGATACATAATGGAGTTCTTTTTTTTTAAGTGCATTGATTTAGCCTTTAAATTATTGATCTTTCTGGAAAATTCTAGAGTGTCCCTGAATGAATTGGTATTTTATTACTTTTAAATCCACCAATATTTCAACATGGACTACATCAATCACTTTCCATATGGGCCTATACAACTGACTTAGCTACGTGTTATTTATAAAAGGAAGAAAAAAATCGCTTGGGGCCCTGAAGGTTTGTATATTATGACTTCATTACCGTTCATTATTCAAATATGGATAATCCTGTGTATGTGTCCACTAAGTTTGGACTCAATCCACCCATTCATGAAAGCTTATTTGTTGGTAACTTGATTTATATTGCTCATATTTGGAAAATACGACCTGAATATTATGTAACGTTCAAATCCCCCTAGTATTTCATTCTGGATAATAAAGGATATGTGTGCCAAGTTTGATCAAGTTTCATCAAACCACGTAGAAACGTAAGCTAAGCAAATTCACAAACAAACAAAAAATAATAATTTTTCACTTATATATATGATCTGATATGATATATTATATTATTCTAATAGTCAAGACATTAGTTGTATTTTTAATCTTATATCGGACAATCCATTTTTGCTAGTATGGTCAATTTGTCTAGTCCCTATGATTCACTGGAGATATCTATAAGTTTGCCAGATAAGGCATCAGCTGGCTAAATTCTCATCTTATCTCTGGCCACTGACTCAATGCCCATAAAATTGCAGTTTACTTGGGGCATCATTTAACTTTTGTCACCGAACAGGTACGTAGTGTTTCAAATGTTGAAGCCGTGATTTACGTTTCAAGTAATGTCCATACGTCTGTCATGTATCGGACACTGTCAATGTTTGATGGCCGTGGTTGGAACATTTGCTATTTCCATACGGTTGTGATGTATCGAGCACTGACAATATTTGATTGCAGTATTTGGAATGATTTGCAACACAACATTACAACAGAAAATGTATCTTTGTGCTCAACCTAATAGTTTAATATATGCTAAAAAATCTAAACTTAACAAATTAATGGGCAATTTTTTTCTCAGATTTATTAGACCTTATCTAAGTTTACGTCTTCATTTCTCATACAGTGTATTTCATGCTGGGTGAGTATCAGTTATCACACCTGAAGCCCCTTTTGTGGCACAGTCAATCTTATTAAGTGTCTCCATTAGCCTTCCGGGACTTTCTTTGCTTCCTCTTTTAGCTGAAAGCGACTACACGTTAGGTATTTAAACTATATGCAGTGTGAGGCGTATGATCTGTCCAGCAAACAGTATTTTGTCAAAACACTTTTTCCCCCGTTTCACCTTAGCACATCCAAATAATTTTTGCAGTGTTACGTATTGCAGGAACAATAATTTTAGCACAATACGTCTTTAATGCAGTCTGAAAATATGAAAGTCAAAGGACTAATGATATTATGTATCTTTTCCCTTTTTTGTGAAAATAATTAAGTTAAGAAACGTATACTTTTCCCTGGATCGTTTCAAAGAAATTACAAATTAATTTTACACCCGTTTTGAAAGGGAGAGAACTTAGAACATTCTGAGACTTATCTGGAATTAATGCGGGCAAATTTCGTTTGTCAAAATACCAGAAAAACAGCACGAAGGTAAAAGACTAATTATGACAACTGATCAAGCTTTTTAAAAACATATAAACTACCCACAACTAACTTAAAAGTGTCAATCAATTTCGACTGAATTACTAAACAAAATGGCATAGGCGCGGCGCTCGTAAAGATGGGCAAAAAATTAATAATGAAGGTCTTACGAAAACTGAAGATCTTATCCAACGGTAAAGGCAGATTCAAATAAAATAAATATAATTTCAAGTTTAAAAAATATTTCTTCAGGTTTCGTGTTGATCCGCTAACTCTTCCTTCCAGAAATAAGTTGTCCCTGAATGTGCGTGCACCTATTGCTTGCCTCGTGTGTGCAGCCGTCGAACCCTTAGCCTGTTTCAATGTTCAACGTTTAAGCCACCAAACCAATCCGATGATGATACTCGAGTGACAAGCTCACTGTTTTAGTCCAGAAACGTTTGCTATGATTTAAGTTTATCTCTTTGTGTCCGTCTCACAGCTCGAAAATGTTCAGGAGTTTATTTTCCGTCGTCTTCCTTGCCTCCTGTGTGTCCAGCGGAGTTCTGGGCAACAAATACCTGGCCAAGAAACAGATTGCCTGTGGGGCGGATGAGTTCGCGTGTAACAACCATGCATGCATAGGAGGTAGGTCGTCAACTGTCAACTCTGATTTGATTTAGCGCCAGTGGGGTCCAAGTTTTTTGCTTGTTTGCGTGAAGGAGTTGGACTTCACTGTCATGAATACTGAGTCCGAAGGGATTTTGTTAGTGAAAAGATCATGGACCTGAAAAAAAAAAGGGGGGGGGGGTGGAAGGTGAATTTTGAGT
The DNA here is from genome assembly GCA_964033795.1 of Lymnaea stagnalis. Taxonomy (NCBI): domain Eukaryota; kingdom Metazoa; phylum Mollusca; class Gastropoda; family Lymnaeidae; genus Lymnaea; species Lymnaea stagnalis. The sequence goes on from CAXITT010000076.1 coordinate 90,883, forward strand.
CTTTTTAGAACGTAGTCAATCGTTTTCTTTTAGTGGAGGCATCATAGATTAAATAATATAAATTTATTAATTTTTTGCTTGTTTGCGTGAAGGAGTTGGACTTCACTGTCATGAAAACTGAGTCCGAAGGGATTTTGTTAGTGAAAAGATCATGGACCTGAAAAAAAAAAGGGGGGGGGGGTGGAAGGTGAATGTTGAGTCTTTTTAGTACGTAGTCAATCGTTTTCTTTTAGTGGATGCATCATAGTATAAATAATATAAATTTATTAACTGAGCAACAAAAATTCATTTGATGACATGTAACATTTAAGGAGAAAGGGCATTTTCAGAGGCTGTTTTAGGGTAAGATGTCTTTGACTTCCGGTAGCTTTTACCACAAAAATTTAAAAAATCATTGGAACGAAAGAAATCGTGTTGTTTCTAAATTATCTCCAACCGCAATTTTTTTTTTCTCCAGAGATAAAGCAATGAACAATTAAATGTTTCTTTTGCCGAGTTACCTATTCTTAGTTTATCAAAATCAGACTGTCAAACTGAAGCAGTTTTAATGAAAGCCGTTGCATTCATCAAGCTTTGAACATAGAAAAAAAAATAACAACAACAAATCTAATCATAATTGTATTTTATTTTTAAAACCAAGATATCAATTAATGTTTTCTCTATCGTTGCAAATGTGTTCTGAGTATGTTATTCAGTCCATCAATATCTGATGCCATTCAGCTGACCGCGTCTGTGACACGCACAGAGACTGCCCCACTGGAGAAGACGAACAACAGAACTGCCCAACCGACTGCACGGGGCCACACCAGTTCAAGTGTGACGGCACCAAGTGCTTCGGTGTCATCGACAGGTGAGCTGTCCAGTCAGCAGAGCGCCTGGGTGGTTGGGTGGACTGAAATTATAAAATATTGTCAACAGCATCACTTTAAATGAATCAGCGCAAGCAGCGCACACTTTGGATTTGTTAAAAATAGACTTGATTAAAGTCGGTTAAAGAACACTCAAAGTTTAAATGGTTTTAATGTTTAATACTGTAATATATTGCAAAAGCAGCATTGACTTTTTTTTTTTTACAAGCTCTATACCATTATTATATTATAATCTATTCTCTAATATCTTGAAATAATATAAGCTTTTCTTAAGCAATAAGAAAATAGAAAAAGGAAGTGGTTTGTAATTTCTGAATAGTTTTAGATAAATGTATTGTTTCGACTGCGGAAAGGGGGCAAACATGTGATCTGTTCATGTGATTTGGTAAAAATCTATGTTACAATTTTTTCACTTCAATAATTTTTTTTTTACTCGACAGTTGTAAATGATTTTTAATTTTAAATGCATCTCTCTAACTTTGCCAAATTTTACATTGATCAGATGTGACGGCTTCTTTGACTGTCATGACTTCACCGATGAAGCTGACTGCGCGGGATTCGAGTGCACCTCCGGAAGGGTCCGCTGCGAGACGTCCCACGCCTGCATCCTGGAGTCCTGGAAGTGCGACAACGAGATCGACTGCGAGGACAAGTCCGACGAGAAGGGCTGCGTGTCCGGCAGCTGCTCCGCCAACCAGTGGCTCTGCGCCGACAGCTCGAGGTGCATCCCCAAGGACTACCTCTGCGACGGCGACAACGACTGCCACACCGACCACAGTGACGAGATCGGCTGCTCCTGCACCGCCAGCCAGTTCAAGTGCCCGACCGGACCATGCATCCCGGCATCGTACACGTGTGACGGCGACAACGACTGCGGAGACTTCGCTGACGAGGCCAACTGCGTCGAGATCCCCGACAACGTGTGCCGCGATGTGCTCACCTACGAGGACTGCCACCGTATGAACCAGACCACCCACCCCGTGTGCGTCATCCACGCTGACGGACACAAATTCTGCAGGAAATACTGTGGCTTGTGCGCGTAATTCTTTCACTTTCTAAAATAAAATATTTATTTGCATATTGTATTTTTTTTTAATCGTGAATTCTTTTAGCAGTCGTAAACGCAAACCAAGCTTAAACTATATTTCATTAATCAAGAATTACAAATTAGTTTCAAAAAGACACTTTGTAAACACTATTTTGTCTGCTATAACGGCGTGTTGTCCACATGTAAGATGCCTTCAGAAAATCAGGATCTTATTTTTGAGTAGTGATGATGAAATGGAAAGTAAAGAAAAAAAATCAGCTACCAGTTCAACAGCGATTGAAGTTTATTTTAATGATACGTGTTTTCTGCTTACACTACATAGATATAATTTTCCACGAATGATTGTTACGTTTATACTAATGTATTGCTTTTAATAAATATAAATGTATTCATTTATTTTGGCTATCGCGTTTGTATGATTCTTATTTATTTGTTGTCATTTTGTTATTTCAACTGGTCGCTCTGGGAAAGTATGTCGCGAGCTTTGCGTGTGTTTATTTTTTCTAGGAAATAAGCGAAACAAATTATGGGGAAAACCTGAAAAAAAAAAATAACGCAACAAAACAACGAACATGTCGGCAAGAAGCCTTCGTCAGAGAACAAACAACAGTAAAAACAGAAGTAAATAAAAATAACACTTGGCTGAAATGTAGTATCCTAGTGGACATACGGGACGAATGTAAAATAAACATATTTTTGGAAATGGATAGACGTTTCCATATCATCCCGATCCTAAACGTTACGCCAACCAGTGATTTGTTTTTATCCGAATTTGCCCTTGCCCTCTTCCGATCTCGAGTTTGAATAACCGCTTAAAAAAAAAGTCTGAGGTACGGAGTTTGGTCCGGGTACCGCCATAGTAGTAAACCCGCTGCCAACCTGCAGCAATCAGGGTATTTCCCTTTTCCCTATTGCGTTGTCTGCAGCGAACAGAGCTCCGTCTGTTGGATCTCATCGTGAATGTATCACATACTGAATCTAGGCGGATGATAGGTAAGGTCGCCTTATTAAAGGGACTTGGCTCGTGCTTGTCCTGTCAGTTGGTCGACGCACGCGATCCACGCCCAATGGGAAAAGCGCATTATCTAGATTATTTGAAGGTCGTCACCCCCACTCCCCCCCCCCACCCTTTTTTTTTTCCTAAGAATAACGCAAAGATCTAAGATCACGGAATGTTGTGTCTTTGACAGTGTTGGCTTTCCCTACGACTTTAAGAGGTCGTCACCCCCACCCCCCCCCCCCACCCTTTTTTTTTTTCTAAGAATAACGCAAAGATCTAAGATCACGGAATGTTGTGTCTTTGACAGTGTTGGCTTTCCCTACGACTTTAAGTTACCCATTTTCCACAGATCAATTGTGTAGGTGGTAGTCTCGACATCAACAACAACGCGGCTTTTAATGTTAGTGATTCAAAACCGTAGCACTTTGAGAAATGGAGGGAAAATAAATAACATGTATTCGGTACAAAACTCTTTTCAGACATCTCTTTATTGATATAGCTTAGTGGATTCGCGTTCGGATTTGTATCGACACAGGCCGTTGTAAGAGATAAAATACGATGTTTTTAGTGATCCAACTTAATGAAAAGCCGCTTTTGATCGCAGTTTACATGTTGCATTTTAGTGGGTGCGCGCAAAACAATGGCCTTGTGCAGTGTTACACGCTGCTCTTCAGGGATGATGTAAAGGAAAGTCAATGAGACGTGAGTACGTGAGTTGACAGCCTTGAGAGATCAACAACGTTAAATCGCGATAGTTAAAACGAAAAGTCGTATTAAAAAAAATTTGGACAAGAAAAGTCAGTCGGGACAGAACGCCTCCAAAAGCAACGGATTGCAGCCAGCCACAAGAAACATGAAGATGACTTGACAGAGATAAAGTGATTTCGGGGTAGTCATATGGCGAAGACATTTCCGACACATTGCTAGGAAAGACCTAAAGATTTCCGACACATTGCTAGGAAAGACCTAAAGATTTCCGACACATTGTTAAGAAAGACCTAAAGATTTCCGACACATTGCTAGGAAAGACCTAAAGATTTCCGACACATTGCTAGGAAAGACCTAAAGATTTCCGACACATTGCTAGGAAAGACCTAAAGATTTCCGACACATTGCTAGGAAAGACCTAAAGATTTCCGACACATTGTTAAGAAAGACCTAAAGATTTCCGACACATTGCTAGGAAAGACCTAAAGATTTCCGACACATTGCTAGGAAAGACCTAAAGATTTCCGACACATTGCTAGGAAAGACCTAAAGATTTCCGACACATTGCTAGGAAAGACCTAAAGATTTCCGACACATTGCTAGGAAAGACCTAAAGATTTCCGACACATTGTTAAGAAAGACCTAAAGATTTCCGACACATTGCTAGGAAAGACCTAAAGATTTCCGACACATTGCTAGGAAAGACCTAAAGATTTCCGACACATTGCTAGGAAAGACCTAAAGATTTCCGACACATTGCTAGGAAAGGCCTAAAGATTTCCGACACATTGCTAGGAAAGGCCTAAAGATTTCCGACATACACATTTTTTTATTACGAAAGCTTCATGATGACAGCAACTTTGAGACAACCCCCTTTAATAACTGAACTATTCACCCTCTTTAGTGAAATATATCTTACTCTTAAGTTTCGACAATATTTTTTTGTCCAATGTAGACTCGAGTAGCTGAATATCGATCGTGGTATCGATACTAATGAGTCCATGAACTCATTTCGTTCGTCCTGCTACAGAATAAAAGCAAGTTGTGATCCGGCAATCCGATTACGCGTGCACGCAACAGTTCATCGTCTAATCGGACTGCTCCCGTGCCGTGTTCACGGTGACATAGACACACACGCACACATACACACACACACAATGGGGAAGTCTGCAGCCATAAATCAGTGGTTCATATGTTTTTACAAGTATAATGTCCATTGCTGGTGGGTTTTTTTCCTTTTTACGGTTGCAAAATCTTGTTACATCGCTGAGGCCGTCAACGCGAGGCACCGGTGCTCTCAGCGTGTGTACACCTAGGTCTAATTCACTGAATTATTTCTGAATGTTCAACACAACTCGTAGCATCGTAAGAGCTACACAAACCCTACACTAAACCTCATGAGATTTAAAAGGAATATTTTTTTTATTTTTTTTTATAAATACACCCGAGCTCAATCAGGTTACTTGGAAATAATGTCTCCAAACTGAATAAAAACTGCAATTAATTGTAAATGATAGAATAGACTGATACTCTCCCTTTCTCTCTTTGTGTCAGTGATAGACGGTAGGCACGCATTAAAGGCTTACCCAAGCGCTCTACGTCTACTGGCTTTACCGCCATTGTATCTATATGGTTTTATTTTTAAAATAAGTCAATTAGCCTCTTCGAGCCACCAGCCATAGGCTGAGAACCGATTTTTTTTTTTTTTAAATCTTCATTATTTGATATAGATTGAGTTTAAGATCTCATCAACATAAAGTTGTTCCAAATGTCAGTACTCAACATTATTTTCTTTTTTTTTTATTGTCCAAATTAATTTTATCGAAAATTGAAAACCTTACAATCCTAAATGTTTTCTAGACTGACCAGTCCTACTTCTCCCAGCCTAACCCAAGGCCACCGAACCTGTTTCCTGTGAAAGTCAATTAGTCACTGTGGGGGAAAGTATCTTGGGAATTGCTAAGACAGGGATTCTCAATGTGCACACAAAGATTGTTGCGTAAAATTTTCTACCTGTTCTAATCAATTAATAGAGTATTGAAAATGTTTATAACGTAATTGCGTTACACAATTCGTGATCTAATTGGAAGACCACGTGGTGTTCAGTTGATCTTAGTGCGCATGCGGGGTGAGACCAAGGACACATGGGACGGTGACTGGGCAGGTGGCTTGCCAGGACTAGATGTGGCTCGAAAGTGGGATGGCATGTGGGCACAAGTATTAATACAACAACGGTCATGTTAAAAACCGTGACAAAATAGGAGAGCATTGCACTGTAACAGCAATTCATTGTTGAATGTCATCGCAATATGTGATGGAACACTGTAACAGCACAATAATAATAATAATAGTAATAATAATAATAATAATAAAGTTGATTTAAAAAACACGCTTCATCGCCATAGGCTCGAAGCGCGGTACAAAAGTAAAAAAAAAAAAAATTTAAATATGATAGTTGAATGTCATCGCATTCTATATTGGACACTGTCACAGTACAATATCATAGTTTAATGTCATCGCATTCTGTGATTGAACACTTTCACAGCACAATATCATAGTTGAATGTCATCGCATTCTTTGAGTGAACACTTTCACAGCACAATATCATAGTTGAATGTCATCGCATTCTTTGATTGAACACTTTCACTTTCACAGCACAATATCATAGTTGAATGTCATCGCATTCTTTGATTGAACACTGTCACAGTACAATATCATAGTTGAATGTCATCGCATTCTATGATTGAACACTTTCACAGCACAATATCATAGTTGAATGTCATCGCATTCTTTGATTGAACACTTTCACAGCACAATATCATAGTTGAATGTCATCGCATTCTATGATTGAACACTTTCACAGCACAATATCATAGTTGAATGTCATCGCATTCTATATTGGACACTGTCACAGTACAATATCATAGTTGAATGTCATCGCATTCTATGATTGAACACTTTCACAGCACAATATCATAGTTGAATGTCATCGCATTCTATATTGGACACTGTCACAGTACAATATCATAGTTTAATGTCATCGCATTCTATGATTGAACACTTTCACAGCACAATATCATAGTTGAATGCCATCGCATTCTTTGATTGAACACTGTCACAGTACAATATCATAGTTGAATGTCATCGCATTCTATGATTGAACACTTTCACAGCACAATATCATAGTTGAATGTCATCGCATTCTTTGATTGAACACTGTTACAGTACAATATCATAGTTTAATGTCATCGCATTCTATATTGGACACTGTCACAGCACGATAGCATAGGTGAATGTCATCGCATTCTATGATTGAACACTGTCACGGCACAATGTCATATAAGATCTGCAAAGTCCATTCTATCAGCAAATCAGCTCTGTATAACTCTCAAAGCATTCAACAACAAGACATTAAATTTACAATACTTGGTTTATATCGTTTCTGCACCTGTCACTGGTCCATAAAACAATATCTACACGTTCTGTTCTCTGTTGACATTCAAAACAACTTTTTATATTATCTTTTAAAAGATGAAATTACAAAAATTTGCCAAAATAAAATGTCGATATGTGAGTTTCATAAAGGGTTAACTATTTAAATGTTATAACAATATTGGTATAAAGTCCCATAATAAACATTATTTCGTATTGATTCAATGATTCAAGGGGGGGGGGGGGGAATGGATTTCTGATAACGTGTATATTTTGTGACAAAAAAAAAAAAGATTTACCTCTGTGTCGCTAACAAGAGATGTTGAAAATACCACTGCTCCATAAGAAAAGTGAGTGTTCATTTTCACCCGCTCGCACGTTGAAGTAGAAGCTGATTGGACAGTGCCACTAATTTGTGGTTGGAGTGTATAGCCGACATCGGTCACTATACTTAATCAAAAGGTATTTTTGTAGAGGGTCATTTCGAATTTTAATTTTCAAAAAAGCAGAAACAGCAACAAATACAGGGCGACGTCATTTGGGTAGGGCAGGGTGGGGCATTCCTCCTCATGAATGTACATGTTTTATTTAAATTGCTATGTAATGTAGCGCTCCCAGTAAAAAAAACAACTTAACAAGCCGACAAAGTTTTGGTTTTGCCTCCCCCTTGAAAAAATTTGAAAATGACGCCCCTGATCTGATATACTGACATTTACAGCATAGAAAAAGTCAGTGCATAAATAAGCAGAGTATCTAATGAGTGCATAGAAAAACCAGAGCATTATTAAAAAAATCAGTGCATATGTAGAAATATCAGTACATAATTAGATGAGCCAGTGGATAATTAGATAAACCACTGCATAAGTAGAAAATGAAGCACATACATAAGAAAAAATTATACTTAGAATTTAAAAAAATGTAATTCCAATGTTATCGTAACGACAAATCATGCCGTCCAGGTGAGGCGTGCGTGAGTCGGTCAGACAGATTGATGCACGCCATGAAATTGTCCTCTAAATCTTGTATCGATTTTTTCATAAAAAAAGAATTTGTTTTGGGTTGAACAATAAAAACCATTGCAGACGACGCCATTTCGTGCAGTTGATTCCGGAGTTGCGTGATCGGGGTTGAATTTTTTAACTAACATTTTAAAGTAGTGTTGGCAAGAAGCAATCTTCTAACTAACTTTTTTAAAGTAGTGTTGGCAAGAAGCAATCTTCTAACTAACTTTTTTACAGTTCTACAAGATTTCCATTGGATTCCTGTGAGTGGGCGCAATGACTACAAAAGTATGTCCCATGGCGTACAGCTGCAGAGATGGCTCAGCACCGGAATATCTCAAGGAACTGATTTATAAATATGTATCCTTGAAGAGCCTGCGGTCTCAAACACGGTACTTGCTGAGTGTTCCTAGTGTGGATAAACACAGAAAAAAGTCGTACGGAGTGCGCTCGTTTGAAGCGATGGCGCCAAAATTATGGAACAGTTTGCCGCAATCTTTGAGGGGAATTATAAATGATAAAAAATCATCTAAGAAAAACAATTAAAAACGTTTTTGTTTCAATAGATTTCTTAGGACCATAGCGCAGTGAGCGTGCTACATTTGCATGGATCCCGGCGCGATATAAATATCAAATCAATAAAAAAAAAATCAATTAAAAGTAGTGTTGGCAATATGCAATCTTCTAGCTAATATGTTTGATTTAAATCCTACTTCAGTCTGTTAGATGTGACAGTTACTGCAAGTTTAAAAGCCGTTTTATTTCTAATAACTTGAGGTTACTAACACTTGGGACTGTTTGACGGCCTTCCTCTGTCTGCTCTGTAAAACAAAGTTTCTGTTAATCAATTTTCCGTCAAATTAAAATTCCATTTTGAAACAAACAATCCAATACAACTATGTTACTGGTGTGTTAGTCGTAGCGTGCAACTAATCTCTTATATTTCGTTAGTGACAAACTATGCCAGCTCTTCTTTCGCACACACAAAAACGTGTCCTATATAAATCGTTCACCCGAGTTCCTCAATTTCAAATTGTAACATGCTATTCGTGCTAGACAGATATATATTTAGACTCGTGAACTTTTTTTCACCTCACCGACGTCATGCGAGTAAGAAATCTGCTTTACTCTAATAGGATCCTGGGAATGTCACTTGCCCTTGTGCCACATGGTTTCCTTATTCGGACGCCGCACAGTACCGGTAGTGCCTGGACCAATTAGATCGCTCCACCGCCTGATCGTGTACATCGTCACTGACAGGCCAGTCACAGCAGACGCAGAAAAAAAAGTTTTTTTTTGTAGTTTGGGGGTGGGGGTATCGATCCTCTAATTAAATAGACAAAAGTCGATCCTAACAATGCCGTATAAATGTCGATTCCCCGTGGTTGTTATTGGTCGTTGTAATGTTGGTTTCCGGACAGTCGGCGTGGATGTTTTCGCTGGACAGGGTGTACAAAGAATTAGTTGACATTCAAGTTCTCTATTTATTCTTCTGAACGTTGGTAAGGTCAGTTGTTTACAGTAGATTTTCACCCATAATCATATTTGTGTGTGTGTGTGTGTGGATTGCTTATGTTTCTGTGTTGAAACTTTAAAAAAAACAAATCAATATTTGGTATATTTGATAGAACAACAAAACAGTTTTTTTTTGCCTAAACTATTAAAAAGGTGATTTTTTTTTTTTTTTTTTAAAGAAGAGATTTGTTTGTTACAGAGTTAGGGTTAGGGTTTAGGGTAAAATTGCATCCAGAAATAAGATAAAAGTAAACTAAGCGTCAGTGGTTAAAAACTAAGAACGTCAATAATAAGCCAAGAGCTCAATAATTAACCTGTTTGAAGCGCCTGCGCTAAAATCCAAAAATTCAATGTTTGCAGCAAACAAAAAATGTCGAGCACTAAATCTTAGGCCACCGTCAGCGCGGAAGTCAATACACCAGATCTCGTTGACGCCCATGAAATGGCGACTGGGTAGATAGCTGCCGGTTCTATTTCCCGAACTTCGATAAAAACCACCTGCAATCAAGTGGCAGTGAAGCATGGGGGGAAAACACACTTCAAATCTGTCATGGGCTTTTCTGTTGGTTTAAAAGCGTATTGAGATTGTTACAAAAAAGTTATATTCATTTGGACAGTGGGCAGACGTAACGACTAGCCACGATCGTTGAAATCAATACAATAGGGACCTGCTTATCGATAAAACAACTTAGAAACGCAACCATGGGCACAGAGAGATGGAACATCATTCACCTACCAATTTATTTAATTATGGAGGCAAACACAACATTTTATTGTAACAAAAAATCACTCAAATTTTTAGTCACAAGGCTCCCAAAACTATGTAATGTGGTGCCCAGGGGAGGCGCGGCTTCCTCATAGGGGCGCCACGAATTGGGGGAAAAAATTCCTTAAAGTTTGCTATTTATTTCATAGCGCTCTTGTGGAAGTATGAAACAAGGTAACTTTGATAAACACGGCGCAGGGCGTCTTTGAAAAATATGACAAAGGGCGTCTTTGAAAAACGTGACGCAAGGCGTCTTTGAAAATTATGAATCACGGCACGTTTGAAAAATATGAATGCAGCAAGGCTGTTCTGACTTTCGAAAAAATTTGAGAGCCGCTGTTTTATTCGCTACTCCAAAATCATTCGGATTGCCATGCGTGGTTTCAACACCGTTCCATTGGGGAAAGATCTCGCTAAATAAATTAGAACATTAGATTATATGAGTCAGCCTATGGGCGAGTATGTCATCGTGACATTTAACGGCTAGGTGTGAATCCCATTTGCCAGCTTGAAATAACATGAACTTGCACCCTCCGATAAACACGCGCATCTGTGCCATATTCTAGATCCACCTCTGAGTCTGTTCCTATAGCCACGCACCTACAACAGCAGGTATATAGTTCAATCAGCCTACCAAACAATGAACTACCCACCTACAACAGCAGGTACCTAGTTCTATCACCCTAACAAACATTTACGTACCCACCTACAACAGCAGGTACGTACTTCTATCAGCCTACCAAACATAGACGTACCCACCTACAAAAGCAGGTACGTACTTCTATCAGCCTACCAAACATTAACGTACCCACCTACAAAAGCAGGTACGCAGTTCTATCAGCCTACCAGACATAGACGTACCCACCTAAAACAGCAGGTACCTACTTCTTTCAGCCTACCAAACATAGACGTACCCACCTACAACAGCAGGTACCTATTTCTATCAGTCTACAAAACATAGACGTACCCACCTACAAAAGCAGGTACGAAGCGCTATCAGCCTACCAAACATAGACGTACACACCTACACCAGCAGGTACCTAGCTCTATCAGTCTACCAAAAATACACTCATCTACCATAAATTAACCCCCCCCTCACCCACCTTTTCCACTTTTTTCTCCTCCACACCCGATATTGGCATTGAGGACACAATCGATTGCACGCCTCTATGGCCAAGACTGAGCCGTTTACATCATTTCAGTTTCATTTCTCTACATACGAACTGACAGCCACAGTCTGTTCACCGTCGGGTGTAGCAATCTGTAGCGATGCCTGTTGTGTTCCGGGTTCAAGTGCTTATGTAAGAAGGTTTTCATGTGTCAGTCATTCGAGGAGTCAAATAGTTTTTTAACTGGCTGGTCATGCGTTTAAAAATGCATCAGGTTTTTATTAATTTTTTTTTGTGTTAAAAACGAGAACGTGTAATCGATTTACGATAAACCAAACAAAAGCTTGAGATATGAAATAATAATATTAATTAAATGCACACTCATAATTTTTTACTATTGTAAAATATGACTAAGAGCCAGAAGATATGATTTGTACAATGTTCATACTGAGTACAGTGTACAGTTGTCAAGAAAGAAGTAAGTAGAAATCAGTTGCCTTTTTTTGTGTTTATATCGAACGTGTTGATGGCCAGGAAATATCAATCCAATCATTAAAAATATGTCTTCTTTTTTTTCTGACTTTATAATATTTATCTCTTCAAGCTTGTCTTTCCTTTGATGCATCTCTTAAATCTTTAATTTTGATGATTATATCTAGTCTAACAATCTTTCATTTCGTTTTCTTTATTCTGATACTAACTTTTTAAACTGTATGATGTATTACTTTTAGAATTCCATGACTTTATTTTCCAAGTCTCCGAGTGGGAGTTACCTTACGAATGTTAACCTACGAATGTTACCCTAGGATCGCATCATTTAGCCAACGCGTTGGCATTACATTCGATACATTCCGCTTAACCAAAAATAAAAAAAATAAATCATGTTACATTATTAACTTATCGTTTGTTGTCTAGTGGTCCTTGACACGTGCAGCACGCATAGAAGCCTTCCTAGGTGTGTCATTAAAATTGTGTCGTCGTTTGTATTGTCAAGTAGTCAACAAGGAAAACGCCCATTTATTTCAGAAGAATTTACGGTTTTTCTTTTTTATGTCTCCAAGTTAAATTAAACTCTACGATCATGCCCTATAACAAACACATTAACCACCGCCAACCCAAACAACCACACAACCACACACCCAACGCACAACGGGTTGCTGCAGTAGTTCATTAACGAGTGCTAATCAATGTATGGATGACGGAGCAACGGTCAGTTTAATATTCCTAGTAAATGTATTCTTAAATTATTGTGTATGCACGCTTACGTTTAGATTTGCGCACTTCTTCATCTCTTTATATTATAGTAAACCTGACCATCTGAGGATCACAAAAATCGATGGTTGTGTAGCAGAAAATTGGTTTCCTGTTTCAATTAAGAGTTCTCAAATGATTACTTATATTTGTCAAAGGAAGCCAATCAATACAACACAATCTGAGATACGACCGATTGCACCGGCGTCAATGAGCAAACTAGTCAAAAGTGGTGTCAAAGCCATTCATTTTACTATTCCGCAGTTAATGGTGTCCATTACTAAAGTTCTTTTGTTTCTTTGAATGTTGCTATTTTAGGTGGTGACAACATGACAGATGGTGGCAGCGTGCTAGGGGAGGACATTTCCTCTCCTGCTGGCTTTACCAGGTTTGAAAATGCGACAGTCGGCGCCCTCTATATGCTCTTTTGTAAGTTTTATGAGTTGTGCCCAAAAAAAAGTTATCGCCTTTAAACGTTTTAGGCAAACGATAGAGACAACATTGGATGCTAAAAGCCTTGATGCAATACAAAGTTGTCATTTATAGATAAATTGTGGGGATAAAAATCACAATATTTAGCGATCTACGCATTTAACATTTTAAAAAGATCTAATTAATTTTTTTTTAAATGTTGTAATCTCACTCTAAGTCGAAGTCTCATGTCTTTGAGTCATCCAAATGTTGTGGGAGGTAACCGTCTGTGTTCATGTCAGATAATGTTTTTAGAAAATTGAATTTGTTCAATGATTGCAAATCAGCTTACAATTTCTATTTGTTTTAACGCCAAAAATTTCCTTTAAGTTTAAAGTGTATAAAGTAAATATCAGTGATGGTTGTTAGCACAAGGTTCATTGGGGTAAACATCTCTTTTGTAAGTCATGGTACGTGCGCCTCGAGTTCACGTCAGCCGTGAGTTGAACTTGGTGCAAATGTCCCGGCAACGCTAATTGGCGTCGCTCTAGGTAATACAAATTTTAAGATTAAATGTGCCTAATATAGCTCAGTGGGCGAGGACTAGGCCGTTCCGAGCTGGCGGTCAATAGACCAGTCGCTTGTCTAATGGCACAATTATTGGGGTTTTTACTTAATTGCCACTCATGTTTAGCTTTGGTCAAATGGAAATGAATTGTGACGGAATGAGTTTAGTGTTATGTTAGCTTATGGGCCTAGAGACTTGTAAGACGAGTAAAGTGGCAAAGTAAAAGACATGTCTCAACACGGTATTGATTCCTTATCTATTGTAAACATCAGCTTCTATTTTTTTTTAAAACATGTAGGATTTTTACACTCCCCTACCGTCAAGTCAGAAGTACCTCAATAAAAACAAGATAGGGAGGGAATGTATTTATTAGAACAGAGACACATTTAATGTATGCTATGGTCTAAAACATGGACACAATTAATGTATGCTAGTGTCTAAAACATGGACACATTTAATGTATGCTGTGGTCTAAAACATGGACACATTTAATGTAAGTTGTGGTCTAAAACATGGACACATTTAATGTATGCTATGGTCTAAAATTGGGACACATTTAATACATGCTGTGTTCTAAAACATGGACACATTTAATGTATGATATGGTCTAGAACATGGACAAATTTAATGTATGCTTTAGTCTAAACCATGGACACATTTAATGTGTGCTGTGGTTTTAAAACATGTACACATTTAATGTATGCTATGGTCTAAAACAGCGGTTCTCAACCTGTGGGTCGCTTATATTCCTTGACCACTTACAGCTTCTATTTCTTGACCACTTCTATTCCTTAACTACTATTAGCTTCTATTCCTTAACAACTTATAGCTTCTATTGCTTGACTACTTATAGCTTCTATTTCTTGACCATTTACAGCTTCTATTCCTTGACCACCCATAGCTTCTAATTCCTTGACCACTAACCAACAGTTTCTATCTGTTAACCGCTAACACACATCTTCTATTCCTTGCCCACTAACTACTAGTTTCTATCCCTATATCGCTAAACAGCAGCTACTACTCCTTAACTGCAAATGAACAGCATCTACTCATTTGCCACTAAACAACAGCTAATATTAATTGCCCAGTTAAAAGTTTTACAATGTATTTGGAATTTGAACAAAAGAAATTGGTTCAAAGGAAAATGGACATGTTTTCGTACAAATTTCCGTTAACCCTAAAAATAGCTTCCAGACATTGTGCAACCAGCCAATGGCCTATATCGATATGTTCTTTAAATTTCATATAACTTAACCTTAAGTTATAAATTGTGTTGTTTTTTTTTTAAACTTTAGGTATTGTAGGAGTTACCACAAATTTCCTAACGGCCTTGACCTTCTACAAGGACACCAAGCTGCTGACCAACAGCAAGCCATGGTTACACATTTGTCTATCTGTGGCCAACATGGCCGTTGTTGCACCGTCACCGTTTCCAGCTTCGTCCAGTTTTAGTGGCAGGTAAAGTGTGAGTGGCAGGTGTGGTGTTAGTGGCAGGTATGGTATTAGTGTCATAAATAGTGTTAGTGACAAGTATAGTGTTAGTGGCAGGTATGGTATTAGTGGCAGGTACATTTTTAGTGGCATGTATAGTGTTAGTTGCAGGTGTAGTGTAAGTGACAAGTACATTGTTAGTGGCAGGTACAGTGCTAGTGGCAGGTTTAATGTTAGTGGCAGGTGCAGCATGAGCGGAAGGTATAGTGTTATTGGCAGGTATAATGTCAGTGAAAGGTATAGTGTTAGTTGCAGTTATAGTGTTAGTAGCAGGTATAGTTTTAGTGGCCAGTACATTGTTAGTAGCAGGTATAGTTTTTGGGAAGGTAAATTGTTAGTAGCAGGTATAGTTTTAGTGGCAGGTACATTGTTAGTAGCAGGTATAGTTTTAGTGGCAGGTACATTGTTACTAGCAGGTATAGTATTAGTGGCAGGTACATTGTTAGTAGCAGGTATAGTTTTTGGGCAGGTAAATTGTTAGTAGCAGGTATAGTTTTAGTGGCAGGTACATTGTTAGTAGCAGGTATAGTTTTAGTGGCAGGAACATTGTTAGTAGCAGGTATAGTTCTAGTGGCAGGTGTATAGTTAGTGGCAGGTATAGTTCTAGTGGCAGGTACATTGTTAGTAGCAGGTATAGTTCTAGTGGCAGGTGTATAGTTAGTGGCAGGTATAGTTCTAGTGGCAGGTGAATTATTAGTTCTTACAGAGAAAATGGCTATTTTTTAAAAATGTTTGTGTACATTTAAATATTGTTCTATTATTATTTATTATTCCTAGGGACCTTTTAAAAAATTGCATTTCATCATTGTGTACACGGTAGACATAAACACATTCATTATTGTGTTGGTCTTTTTTTTAAAGTTAAAATCAAGTTTAGTTAAAGATCTTGACTACATTGTATGTGGATCGTTTACAGTTAATATGAGCTTAGAGTATAATTTTATATGTAATTAAAGTATATTTTTTTATTATAAAAGTTGATATCTGTATAATAAAACCACAATTCTGTATGATAAAAGCATAAGTCGGTATGTTATGTAGAGCTTGTTTAGAAAACTTTCCTCGTGCGTGCACTCTGGTTGACCCCACATGAGACACTACGTTCATAGATGGGCGTGGCTTAGTCTTTTGATCTGTCGTGTTTATTGCCGACAGCAACTAAAAATAATTAATTTGTTCTCAGTGGTGTTTTGTCCAATGTTCGCGATTGTATTAGAAAAGTAAAGGCGTTTCTGGACGCGTTGGTAGTCCCACTATATAAAAATAAAGTGTTTCGGAGATAGAGAGAGCTTCAGATAGACGGAGATAGATATTATTAACTTTATGAGACAATTGTATTATTCTGTATGTGCTCATATGTGTTTATTCGCATTCATCATTCATCATTATTAATTGGCACATTGTACTAATTGTGTACCGGTACAAGATTTTCCGATACTCTGTAAGTTGATGATTTGTAATTATATTTCTTTTGTTTTGTAAGTGTGTCATTACTAAATTAAATCTTATTCATTGTAATTGGCAACTGTTTTGGGTGACGTAATTTTGTTATTGTATTTCTCTATGGTATCGTCCTTTGTTAGGCACTGTGTGAACGAGCCATAACTTAAAACAAGAGATTAATTTCTCACAAGAGAAGCCAGTGAGTAACACAGTATGATAAAAGTATATTTCTGCATGATTAACGTATATTTCTGTATGATAAATGCATACTTTTTTAAAGGAATCATCCCATGGAATACGCATCATCGCTTTGTTCAATGTGCACGAACGTGACAGTGGTGGGTGGTAACTATTTTTTTATCAGAATATTAAATACCCACAACCTCCCCCCAACCCATAAATGACACCATCCTTATCATCGAATGCTTCATTTCTGCTATGAACAGATGGCTGTACGGAAACACCATGTGCCAGGCCTACGCCTTTGAAGGGATGTTCGTGGGAATCGTCGCTATTGGCACAGTTATTGCCCTTTCTATAGAGCGGTACATTGTCGCCACCAAGGCCAACGCTAGTGAGTCTAATAGAGTTAAAGGTACATAGTCGCCACCAAGGTCCACCCAAGTTAGTTAAATTAAAATTAGTGGTACATTGTCGCCACCAAGTCAAGCGCTAGTGAGTCTAATAGAGTTAGCGGTACATAGTCACCACCAAGTCAAGCGCTAGTGAGTCAAATAGAGTTTGTAGTACATAGTCGCCAACAAATGAAACGTTAGTGGGTGATGTAGAATTAGCGGTCCATTCTTGCCACCAGGGCCAACGCTGGGGAGTCAAGAGGATTTAGGGGTATTTAGTCGCCCCAAGCCCAAGGCTGGTGAGTCAAATAGAGTTAGTGGTACATAGTCACCCCAAGTCCAATGCTAGTGAGTCAAATGGAGTCAGTGGTACATAGTCACCCCAAGTCCAATGCTAGTGAGTCAAATAGAGTTAGTGGTACATAGTCACCCCAAGTCCAAGGCTAGTGAGTCAAATAGAGTTAGTGGTACATAGTTGACACCAGGCCAACGCTGGTGTTTAAAATTGAAATGCTCCGTCAAACTGTTGCGGTGTAAAAATGCTTGCCAAGATAATTAATTTTTGTTCTTGTTCCATTTTTTTTTCAGTTTGAATGCTATAGTTATGACAATAGGAAAAAATTAATCAATCTCGGTTATGGCTATTTATTTATTTATTTATTTTTTTAATTTTTTGTTTTTAAAGGAAGAAGAGGGTATGACTTGAAAATATACGTTTTTTTGTTTGTTTCTGTTTAGATGGGAATTTAAAAAAAATTAAAATTATTTTTTTTAAAAATATTATTTCTTTTTAATCCATTATATTAGCTTCGCTTTTTTTCATGTGTTTGTTAAACACTTATGCTTGGGGCGGCTAATTGATCATTTTCCCGTTAGCTACAGAGCTGAAACTTGGCACATGGACTTGCTAGCGATGAAAACACACTCTTTCAAATTTACACCTCTAACTCCCCAACCTCAAAACTCAAAAATCTGTTTTAACGCTGCCAGATGCCATTGAGTTCACGAAATTTAATTTCCGATTACTGCACTAAATGATGTTCAACAGTTTTAACATAAAATAGTACGCTCAAATAGAAATTTGACGCAATTTTGACAAAAATTTGATCGTGTGAACTGACGCTAAGTCTTGCAGCCCATAAAAAAAAGTTATAATGCGTTATGTTTAATTTTAAAAAAAAAGTCGTTGAGAAATGTAGAACTTATAACTTTCCCTCGCATCTCCTGCAAGGTTGGGAAATACTGATGAAAATAACGGCGCTGCAACCGAAATTGTCCACCAAGGTAACCGTCAATCTACCATGGCTGGGAATTAATCCAACCACAATATCTCTTTTCCGTTTCAGAGGACGGTACAGATTGGTTCTACACATGGGCGATACTGTTGGTCGTCGGTAACGGGTTCTTCTGGGCTGTGATGCCGTTGTTGGGCTGGAGCAAGTAAGTCTCGCCACTCTTGCCTTGTGGGGCCTTTGTAAGGCAAGTTATCACGCATGACCGGCAAATCAAAGGGTCTTTACATGGCGTTCAAGTAAAGACCATCGCACGTTAAAAGTTGCGATCCCAAAATGATTCTGGCTCCGCTTTCTTTCTGTAAATCCAGGTACACTATTGAGCACTCAGGTACATCGTGCGCCATAGACTGGAAAAACCCGGATGAGAGCTACATCTCCTACATCCTAAGCTTAGAGATCTTCTCCTTCTCCCTCCCCATGGCCGTGGGATTCCTGTGTCTCTACGTAGCCAGTGGTCAGTCCAAGAGTCATCAGGTGGGCGCTCCTACAGGTGGAGAGGGCTCAAGTTCCAGTCAGGCGGAGCTCTCCATCGATCAAAGAACAGTGGCGTTTTCAGAAAACCAGCTGCAGTCGGTATGTTGTGAAGAATTGAAATTTTATAATAAAGTTGTCATAGTTAGGTATTCCTTGCAATAAAATGTGTTAAAAGGCCAACAATTATTAATGAACCAAAATGACACAAAGTGTTCTCCACACCTAAAAGTAATCGTTCTCAAAGTATAAATAAAATAGAACATCATTTTTAATTGTATAGATTTGTTCAAGGCACTGCTCTTTAAAGCTTATATGCTATGAGGACAAGCAGCACGCTTTGCGCATTCGTAAATTACAAGGATATACATTTTTTTTTTACAAGTTACAAACATCAGGGTCTAAGGGTTTTAGCTAAAGAAAAACCTTAAAAAAAACGACTACTGCTGGTACATTTACCCTCATCTCTGCCGCCATTCTATTTTCACTATTGTCCTATGGTCTGCTGTCGTTTTATGTGCACTGTTGTCCTCAGCCTTGCAACCATGATATATAGTTTACTCTTGTCCTCAGTCTTGCAACCAGGATATATAGTTTACTCTTGTCCTCAGTCTTGCAACCAGGATATATATTTTACTCTTGTCCTCAGCCTTGCAACCAGGATCTATATTTTACTATTGTCCTCATTCTTGCAATCAGGATATTTGGTTTACTCTTGTCCTCAGACTTGCATCCATGATATATATGTTACTCTTGTCCTCAGTCTTGCAACCAGGATATATAGTTTACGATTATCCTCAGTCTTGCAACCAGGATATATAGTTTACTCTTGTCCTCAGTCTTGCATCCATGATATATATTTTACTCCTGTCCTCATCCTTGCAACCATGCCATATCTTTTACTCTTGTCCTCAGCCTTGCAACCATGCTATATCTTTTACTCCCGTCCTCAGCTGTGCTACCCTGCCATACCTTTTACTCCTGTCCTCAGCTGTGCTACCCTGCCATACCTTTTACTCCTGTCCTCAGCCTTGCAACCCTGCCATATCTTTTACTCCCGTACTCAGCCATGCAACCATGCTATATCTTTTACTCCTGTTCGCAGCTGTGCTACGTGTTCATCCTACTCGTGTTGATCGGCTGGGGGCCGTTTGCCTTCCTCTGCACCTCCACCATGTTGGGCGGCGCCCGTGGCCTCTCCATGCTGGCGGCCAGCATTCCGCCTCTGGCCTGCAAGTGCATGGTGTCCGCTTATCCCCTGGCGTACGCTGTGACCTCTCCTCGATTCCGTCACAGCTTTATGGCCGTCCTTGGAGGTTCTGAGAAAAAGCAAGATTAGATTAAGTCAAGGGTAAAATTATTCAATGCTATGTTCATATTATACAGATAGATTATGTTCAAACACTTTACCTTAATGAAATAGAATATATAAGCTTTAATTATCATACG
Organism: Lymnaea stagnalis; assembly: GCA_964033795.1. NCBI lineage: Eukaryota > Metazoa > Mollusca > Gastropoda > Lymnaeidae > Lymnaea > Lymnaea stagnalis. The sequence continues at coordinate 111,285 of CAXITT010000076.1, forward strand.
AGAAAAAAAATTGAGTTGCTTCAGCAATTCTACAAATAACATTAAAGTAAAGTAAAAGTCACTTAATTCATTTATGTACAAACTATTATTGTTGTTTTTTTTTTAAAGAAGGTAAAAAATAAAAAGAATGGGCACAAGTCCCTCACGAAAATGACATCAGCAGAACGGATCAAAAGTGGGTTGACATACGATATAAAAATTAAAGGGGGAAGTGCATCAGAGCTACGTAAAATTTGCATTTTATACCAAAAGATACACAAATATTACATTTTATTTACAAGAATTTCCTATGTTAATCTGCCTAATTTAAGTTTAATTGATATTTCCACTGCACGTCTTACAAATGAAGTTACCTTGAAGTGGTCGAAAAATCGGCGAGCTCGAAAAAGAATTGTTGCTTTATAAAAATACAACTATAGCTTATATAAGTACAAATTTGTATATTGACTTGAATCTTTGTTTTTCCAAATTTTTTTACCAAAAATATTTCAAGCTTGAAAGGGGCGCTATTTCATTTCTTGCATTATGCGCCTTGTGTCGTCGATACACCTCTGCATGAGTCTCACTGGTGAATTTAAATGAATAAAATAGTTGAGTATAATCCAATGCCTTAAATCGTTATAAAATATTTATATGCTTTCTTCTGTTTTCTTTTATAGTTGGTTGCTCTACTGCAGTCTAGAAAAGAAAATTGTAAAAAATAAAATAATTAATTCATTTTTTTTAGTATGAATCTCATTGTTATAATTATAACATTCCATAACACGATAACTCGTTTTAATGTTCAATGCACTCATTTTCGCGTCACTTATACAACTTTAACTAATATATATATTTAATTGCGAAAAGTTATAACCAGACTTTCGCGACTACGCAGTGCCGCCATTGCAGGGTTTGGCACAGTTGGCCCGCTGACACGTTGAATCTGGCCAGCAATACCTTTCAGGAAGTTGATTCATGTTCTTGTAAAATGTAAAAAAAAAATAATAATAATTATTATTAAAAAATGAAAATAAATAAAAAAACTATTCATGTGTTTGGTATGTCGAGAAAGAACAAAAAATACCCTCCTTAACTTCGTAGGCATTTTCCTTAATCTCAGGAGCTGTAACAAAATATTTCGTTTTTTTATAATTGACACGTTAAATAAAATGATTTCTTTTACACTGGCCGGCACCTTTTTCATATTTTGTTTCGTTTAAAAAAAAAATTGACATTTCTGGTATTTTCTGGCAAAATTTCAAATTCAAGATAAAATAATTAGTTAATATTTGAAGTGGTACTGAGATTAAATTTCAGTTACATATTTGATGTCATTAAGACATTACACATGAAACAATTTTTAATTCTCCATCTCTCTCTCTCTGTCTTTCTAACCCTCTCTATCTCTCCCTACATCTCTCTATTTTTCACTCTCCCTCTCTCACTACCTTTCTCTCTAACGCTCTCTTCTCTTCCACTTTCTCTGTCCCTCTCTCTCTCTCTCTCTCTCTCTCTCTCTCTCTCTCTCTTTCTCTCTCTA
>CAXITT010000076.1:113393-128898 GCA_964033795.1 Lymnaea stagnalis
CCCCCCCCCCCCTTCTCTTCTTTTTTTTCCCAGGGTCACACACCGCACATTTTTTCACGCCACTGATCTATATTCATATTTTTATATCACACACGCAATCATCGGGGAATTTAGTTCGTCTAATCACTGTCACCCTGATTCCTTCATCTTCCCCTTGGAAAAAGAGGAAAAACTCATTTTTTGGGGGGGGGTGGGGTTTTGTGGTTGGGCTGCATTTTTTAAACAAACATTTTGTCATCGGCAACGAGTCTATGTGCCAAATTTCTGCTTGATAGGCTGACGGAAAATGGGCCAATTGGCCTTCAATTTTGTCGCACACCCAGCCAGAAAGAAGCGAGAGATCAAAAGCAAAGATAATGTAAAGGATGTAAAAATGCTAGGTACTGACCTGAGATAAATGAATTCGTTAATTTCTAAGAACTGGGCAATCTGGTGACCAAAAAAAGAAAAAAAAAATTGGTTTGCGAGGTTGATTCAATTTTACCGGATATGGTGCAGCGGGTTAACAAAGCTTTTCTATACTACGCACACCTTCGACTTGTTGGACTTGCTCCCGCACCCACTATCAAACTAAAAACCCATATTAAAATTTGACCTAAAAACATTAATATCTTAGGTTACAACTTACGGTTACATCTTACGGTTATATCTTAGGTTACAACTTACGGTTACATCTTACGGTTATATCTTAGGTTACAACTTACGGTTACATCTTACGGTAATATCTTCGGTTACAACTTACGGTTACATCTTACGGTAATATCTTCGGTTACAACTTACGGTTACATCTTACGGTAATATCTTCGGTTACAACTTAAGATTACATCTTACGGTTATATCTTAGGTTACAACTTACGGTTACATCTTACGGTAATATCTTAGGTTACAACTTACGCTTACATCTTACGGCAATATCTTAGGTTACAACTTACGCTTACATCTTACCGAATAAATGCGAAACCTTGTAGAATGTATAACGGTCCCGCCCAAACCTCAAAAATGTAATTTAAAAATTAAAATTTTTAAAATACTACACAGATAATCTGTTATCTAACATTTTAATTGAAATCAATAAAAAGGCGGTTCTACGTGAATAACGTTAGAATCTATTTGGAAGAACGTAATAAATGATTTGATATTAATTATTTTTTATGCTTTTAATTTCGGTCACATTTGATCGATGACGACATGGGCTTTGACGTAGAGGACATTGATTGAAGATAAATAATGTGGATTTTTTTTAGTGCCACAATTAGACTCCATATGAAAACTATCCTTTTTTTAAAAAAAAAAGCAGCGATGAATTTAATTATTCATCGTTTCTAATTTTCATGCTAAAAAAAAAAAAATTGTTTTATTCCGTCTGTCCAAAAACAGAGACGCAAAAATAACACACGCAAAAAAAAAAAAAAAAAAAATTTTTTTCAAAAAAAAAAAAAAAAAAAAAAAAAAAAAAACTCTCTCTCTCTCTGTCTCTCTAACCCTCTCTATCTCTCCCTACCTCTCTCTATTTTTCACTCTCCCTCTCTCACTACCTCTCTCTCTCACGCTCTCTTCTCTTCCACTTTCTCTGTCCCTCTCTCTCTCTCTCTCTCTCTCTCTCTCTCTCTCTCTCTTCCTCTCTCTACATATATATATATATCTCCCCTACAACTCTCTCTTTTTCTTACTGTCTCCCTCCTCCTCTCTCTCTCCATCTCTCCCCCTTTCTTTCTCTCATTCTGTGCCTGACTTTTAACATTTTAAAAAAACATTACATTATGTTTAGCTTGTTGGAATATCCTCCTTTAAATACGTTTTTAAACAAAAAACTATCGTCTCTCTTGTATAAATTAATTTCCAAACGAAAAAAGAAATTTTAAAGATGACATATTTTTTAAAAAAAATCAACAATTTCTTCTTCTGCGAATTCCTTCTGACTAAATAGACCATTACGCCACACACCGACACCATGCCATTAAAAGCCTCTTCCCTGTGTCGAAAAGTCAGAAGGTCATTCTCTGACAACAAATATGGGAGCAGACCTCGTGGTCATTTTGCCATAAATACACCCGAGAATGTGTGGCTAAATCCAGAAACTGATTGCTTCCAAAAATAATTTAATTTGTTGAAAGATATCCTGTCGTGTCATCGTTTCGTCGTCAGCTCCAAGGGTAAAGGACACCGTGTTTACCCTTTCCTTAACAGCTCTCGTCGAGCGTCTATATTTAAGATGTGTAACTTTGTTTCCATTTTGAGAGTTATTACTTTTTTTACCCTTAGAACGGTTTTATTTTAAAAAGGCAAGCATAATTTTTTTTTAAAACTAAAAGCAAAGTTTTTGGTATAAATGCTATGTAAAATCTTATCTCCAGAAATGGGGCAGAAAAGTGGGGTTGGGGGGGGGGTGCTGAAAATTTGATTAAAACTTGCATTCAAGTAATTCACTTTATAAGAATGCCAATCAGTGCCAGCCCCCCCCCCCCCTCCTCTTTTTTTTTTTCCCAGGGTCACACACCGCACATTTTTTCACGCCACTGATCTATATTCATATTTTTATATCACACACGCAATCATCGGGGAATTTAGTTCGTCTAATCACTGTCACCCTGATTCCTTCATCTTCCCCTTGGAAAAAGAGGAAAAACTCATTTTTTGGGGGGGGGTGGGGTTTTGTGGTTGGGCTGCATTTTTTAAACAAACATTTTGTCATCGGCAACGAGTCTATGTGCCAAATTTCTGCTTGATAGGCTGACGGAAAATGGGCCAATTGGCCTTCAATTTTGTCGCACACCCAGCCAGAAAGAAGCGAGAGATCAAAAGCAAAGATAATGTAAAGGATGTAAAAATGCTAGGTACTGACCTGAGATAAATGAATTCGTTAATTTCTAAGAACTGGGCAATCTGGTGACCAAAAAAAGAAAAAAAAAATTGGTTTGCGAGGTTGATTCAATTTTACCGGATATGGTGCAGCGGGTTAACAAAGCTTTTCTATACTACGCACACCTTCGACTTGTTGGACTTGCTCCCGCACCCACTATCAAACTAAAAACCCATATTAAAATTTGACCTAAAAACATTAATATCTTAGGTTACAACTTACGGTTACATCTTACGGTTATATCTTAGGTTACAACTTACGGTTACATCTTACGGTTATATCTTAGGTTACAACTTACGGTTACATCTTACGGTAATATCTTCGGTTACAACTTACGGTTACATCTTACGGTAATATCTTCGGTTACAACTTACGGTTACATCTTACGGTAATATCTTCGGTTACAACTTAAGATTACATCTTACGGTTATATCTTAGGTTACAACTTACGGTTACATCTTACGGTAATATCTTAGGTTACAACTTACGCTTACATCTTACGGCAATATCTTAGGTTACAACTTACGCTTACATCTTACCGAATAAATGCGAAACCTTGTAGAATGTATAACGGTCCCGCCCAAACCTCAAAAATGTAATTTAAAAATTAAAATTTTTAAAATACTACACAGATAATCTGTTATCTAACATTTTAATTGAAATCAATAAAAAGGCGGTTCTACGTGAATAACGTTAGAATCTATTTGGAAGAACGTAATAAATGATTTGATATTAATTATTTTTTATGCTTTTAATTTCGGTCACATTTGATCGATGACGACATGGGCTTTGACGTAGAGGACATTGATTGAAGATAAATAATGTGGATTTTTTTTAGTGCCACAATTAGACTCCATATGAAAACTATCCTTTTTTTAAAAAAAAAAGCAGCGATGAATTTAATTATTCATCGTTTCTAATTTTCATGCTAAAAAAAAAAAAATTGTTTTATTCCGTCTGTCCAAAAACAGAGACGCAAAAATAACACACGCAAAAAAAAAAAAAAAAAAAAAATTTCTTGACATCAGCAACTGTATTTCATAACAAAAAATATATCACCCTCAAGATGGGAGAGCAGACTATGAATTGAAATTACCGACAAGCTATTAGTAGTCCTGGTCTGGGTGACCAAACTTCAATTTGAAAGTAATCCTTTTATGTAATGTAAAAAAAACAAACAAACAATGGATCTCACACTCTAGGCAGGCTTGACAAGAATCTACTGAATTCATGTCCCTTTACTAATAGATGGTTTACTCTAACACTCATGGTGACATTTTGGTCTGCTTAGCCTGGGCTTAGGGATGCGTTATTTCTAACAAAGAAGTCCTAATTAGACAGGCTGTAGTTTTAGTTTAGCATATTTATTTCGAAATCTTTAAGATCAGATTCATGAAAATATATTAATTTTGATATTTTGTCATAAGTCTACTTTTATTTATAAGGATCGTAATATTTATGAGTATCCTTTGTTTGGGGGGTCACTTGTGGGATCTGATTATGAAAATCACTTGGTGCCGTTAGATCTTCATCACTAACTCAATAGTTATAAAGGTAAGTAATTTCAATTAAATGTACTCTGTTCAGAGAAGTTAATTTTCTTTAAAAAAACATTAAAAGTTTGAGAACACTGATATAAATATTTTTTTGAGCCGCTCATGAACCTGTTTTTTTTTTTTTAAAGTGCACAACCCACCGTTTTCCGAGGGTAGTTCCGATTAATTTCCGTCTTTTCAAAGGAAGACCTCGTCATTTATCGGAAACAACTCTCTTAAGCTCCCCTTTGATTCTCCAGACTCGCGGGGAAAGCCCAATTTGGAATGGACTGATTGCTGCGACCTGGAGCCGCAAAGTGTAGGACCTGCTGAGTGATCTGTCTCGTGCTGTCCCCGTCTGGTCCGTCACACTGCAGTTCCGGTTTATCAGAAATTAGCCATCAATGGGGAAAATATACTGATGACAATTCGTGAATTATTCACCAAGGGTGAAGTTGAGAGCATGGTTCGCTGTCAGCGAACAAATGCTGAAAATTGCGACTGATACGAGTGTTAAGTCCGCTAAACTACTCGAGAATTAGACGCTGAACAAGGGCTCAAACGCCAGCAAGAGTGAAAACAACCACCAAAATTGATATCTATTTAACGATTCATAAAACTAGGATGATAAGAGTGTGTGTGTGTGTGCTTTTTTTAAAAGAAATTTGTTGGAAGGATTTATTAATACAACATATAGTCTAAACAACAAAATACTAACTCTCCCTATAACTCCCCCCCCCCTAATGAAAAGGTAAAAGTAATCACAAACTTGCGTGTTTGTCAATCTTTACAAATCCCAAATTTCCGAAGAGATTTTCTTACCGGTCGTTGTCGTCTAGAGCCCACATAATGGTGGCTAGTCATTAGATTACGCTCCACATTAGGGTGGCTCGTCACTAGATTACGCTCCACATTATGGTGGCTAGTCACTAGATTACGCTCCACATTATGGTGGCTAGTCACTAGATTACGCTCCACATTATGGTGGCTAGTCACTAGATTACGCTCCACATTATGGTGGCTCGTCACTAGATTACGCTCCACATTATGGTGGCTAGTCACTAGATTACGCTCCACATTATGGTGGCTAGTCACTAGATTACGCTCCACATTATGGTGGCTCGTCACTAGATTACGCTCCACATTATCGTTGCTAGACACTAGAATACGCTCCACATTATGGTGGCTCTTCACTAGATTACGCTCCACATTATGGTGGCTAGTCACTAGAATACGCTCCACATTATGGTGGCTAGTTACTAGATTACGCTCCACATTATGGTGGCTCGTCACTAAATTACGCTCCACATTATGGTGGCTAGTCACGAGATTACGCTCCACATTATGGTGGCTAGTCACTAGATTACGCTCCACATTATCGTTGTTAGACACTATATTTAACACCACTTTATGGTGGCTTGATTCTTGTTTAGACTTAATAATAAAGAAACACTACGTCATGGATCTCTCTAGGCTCCAAATGAACTGGACACGTAAAACATTCGCTATCTTGAATACTACATTTTTAAAATGCAAATCTCTTTATAGCTCTAAAAGAGATTACATATTAATTGGCACTTAAATTCTGTGCGTTTCAGTATTTGATGAACGCCTTTTAGACTAAATTGTTAACTTGTTATTGTTTTATATTGAAAAAATAACTAATCAAGGAGAATATATGCCTGGCAATATTGATTAAACAATTTATTATTTTTTTAGCTAGATCTAATTTTTTTTAAAATTCCAATCTTGACTTGGAAAACGAAAAGACTATAATGATAGTGAGAATGCCATGCGCTTTGATAAGGTGCGGTCACTTTCAACACTGGGTATTCTTAAACGTTTCAACAAACATTCTGCTATCAAGGAGCATTGAATAACAAAATACCCCGATCTAACATACCAGATGAAATATTGTTGACAACATTTAATTTTAAATATAAGGACCTTTTTTTCTTTTAACGTCTCTTTGCCAACAGGGCCGGATCTCCCTTAAGGCGAACCTAGGCCATGGCATAGAGCGCAACAGTTAGGTCCCAACCTAGTCCATGGCATAGGGCGCAGGAGTCAGGTTCCAACCTAGTCCATGGCATAGGGCGCAGCTTTCAGGGTCCAACCTAGACCATGGTATAGTACGCATCAACCAGGGTCCACCCAAGGCCATGGTATCGGGCGCAGCTGTCAGGGTCCAACCTAGTCTATGGCATAGTACGCATAAACCAGGGTCCACCCAAGGCCATGGTTTAGGGTGCAGCAGTCAGGGTCCAACTTAGGCCTTGGCATAGGGCGCAGCAGTCAGGTTCCAACCTAGGCTATGGCATAGGGCACAGCAGTCAGGGTGAGGGCTTAAATACAGAAGAACTAAATCAACAAAAAAATAATAAATTATTCAGAATTCTCTCTTAAAGACAATATAAAATTTTAAAGTAGTGTATATCAGAAAAGAAATTAAAATATTTTGTTGTTCAACGTTTATAAAGCTTTTATTAAGAGACTTGGTTTTTTAAAAATAATAAACAATTACTTCTTAAGATGGAAGTATTAAATAAACTTTTTTAGGGTGGGGGGCGCATTACATATGCGCTTTGACCTAGATCACAGAAATGTGGAAATCCGCCCTGCTTACAGAGCTGTGTTTTTTAAAAGGAACCCTGTCTTAGTAAGCCAGACCCGCAACAAGCCCTTTATACACGTGAAACAATCCACTTTGTCTGTGGACATTCTTCTTAGCTTGACTGATGGACACTTAGCCCCCGGAAGCAGTAAAAATCCCATAACTAGGGCTCAATAATACGGGTTATAGTCACAATATTTAGCCAGGAGACCTTGATTTAAGGTTAGAATGAGAGCGGGAGAGAGACAGAGAGAGAGACAGAGAGAGACAGATATATATATTTATATATATATATATATATATATATATATATATATATATAGAGAGAGAGAGAGAGAGAGAAAAGAGAGAGAGAATATATATATATATATATATATAGAGAGAGAGAGAGAGAGAAAAGAGGAAGAGAGGGAACATTCTAGAATTTTCCAAGCCAAAAAAAAAAAAAGGGAATCCACGTGGAGAAAAAATTATACACTAGCAGATTTTGTTTTAAAACAGATGATGTGGGAATTCTTTAATGATACTCTTTTTGTTTCAGAAACAATGTCCTAACTCTTTTAAATAAATGTTCTTTTGTTTTATAAATTGTATCATTTTGAAGATAGTTTACATTTTTAAAAAAAATATGTTTGATAGGAAGTGGAATAAAAACAAACTTTCTTTAGAAAAAAAAAAATAGTTATTTGCACTACGTTTGTTGTAGCCAAAATCGTACACGTCTTGACTAAACTTACAGTAGTAAACAGCTCGCCTGTCCCGTACTCCCTCTTCATTGCTGCAGACATCATCTTAGATAACATTATATAAAACACATGAAGAGAAAATACACTACCTTAAGTCTAGCGACCGTATGTTTGAGAGCTTAATTTGAACAACATCAACATATAGTGTCTTACGCACTGGGGGATAACAAAACCATGTGCGCGTTCGGTAATGCTTACCCGGGTAAACATAATTACCAGAAGGATGTTGTAGCGTACGCAGGACAGCGTTGATAGGACCACTTCACCTAGAGACATTACCACCATCTAATGGTAGAAATGTAAGACCGGACATTTTCTTTTTTTTTTTTTTTTTTTTAAACCTCCAGAGGATTATTTACGTTTTTTAATTAAGAATCAACCAATGAGAGCAAGCGAGGCGGTTTAATGTCGGTCGGTGCTTTACAGGAACTCTGCTTGATTAACACAACAGTTTTTCAGAGGATTTTTTCAAGGACGGGGCTCCGAAGACAGGAGATTATTAATATCTGAATAAAGTATGTGAGAATAGAGAGAAATAAAACACCTTGGAGAATATAAGCACTGTTAGCATAGCAAAATTTTTTTTTACATAAGTAAGAATTTTAAAAAAATAAATAAAAATGAATTATTGGCCTTTGAAATGAAGATGAGACATAATGTGTAATTATCTTTTTAACAGTAAGGAGGTTGATATCGAATATATGGGGAAAACCAGTTATCGGTTTCTGGTGACAGATTTCAAAACCGATTATCAGTTTTACAAGATATACCCAAATGTTATTCCATACAACAAGGTTAGATACTTTTATCGAAGAGACCATTCGGACCCGGGTCCGAGAAGTTAGAGTTTGGGATTAACATTTTTTAAAAATATATTAATGTTAGGTTGTAAGACAAAATTTGGTATCAAATAAAAGCTAATTGAATGGACTATATGTATGTAAACTTAATTCTTCACTATAACTAAAATAAACTACCACAAATTTAAGAATGGAAGCGTAAGTTATAAATATAACTAACAAGGCAACACTTAATTTGATTTTAAAAAGTCAGTTAATGTGATTTTTAATCGATCATCCGTACGGGAAAATCAACAATCGGTTGTAGTTTGTAGGTTGTAGGTTGTAGGTTTTAAAACTGGTGACCGAATATCCCATTTTCAAATTTGCACCATGGTAATGAGACAAAAAGTGCGAGTGGACGAAGAACTCCCATTGGAGAACAACGTAACAATCGAACAGATCCCAGACACATTAGTCGGTTAGCTAAACGGATCTAAACCTACGTGCTCATCACCCCAATACACGCTGGTTCGACAGTAGGAGGTTTTACGTGTTAAGGCTTTGAAATAATATCTGTTAAGATTTCAAAGAATATCTGTTTTTACATTTGCTTCTCTAATTATTAGATTATCGAATAACTGGACTGGTTAGCCGGATGGTTGTGCGGTCAAGTGTATAGACTTCAGCAATATCCAGACACAAAAAACAAAACAAAAAACGAAACCTGGGACGCCGAGTGGATTGGATTTAGTCCAACTTTGGATGGCGGCTTGCGTTAGAGAATAGAAAATCCATTTCCTAACCACCGCTGCCAAGCTACAAACTCGTTTTTAAAGTCTGAGACAGACAAGATAAAAAGGGAATTCTGGACAGATGCAAAAATCCCAAATGTATCATTAGTTTCAATTTCCAAAAGAAATCATCTAAATGGGTTTTTTTTTTTATTCACGACGAAATGTATTTTTTAAAAAAATAAGTAATTTATGAATGTCTAATGCTACGACATAAATATATATTTTTTTAAAATACATATTTCGTTTGGGAATGCATTTCTATTTTGATTAACATGTCGGATAACTTAAGAATAGGCTCAAGTAGCATAGACATAAGTTCGCGGTTGGATGCATGCTCTAAATTCATCATATTAGTGACAAAAACAGAACATTGGCAACCAAAAGAAAGAATGGGAAACATATGATATTTATTTTTATTCGATTGCTTATGGCAGGCCTGCACAACATACGGCCCGCGGGCCACATGCGGGCCGCCGGCACCCACTAGCGGCCTGCAAATTAACGAAATATTCTTTATTATTGTTATTTTCATAATAGCTTTACCCCCCCCCCCAACCCTGTCCTATTTTCTTTCGGCCCGCACAAGTTTTTTATAAAGTGTTTCGGCCTGCCCTACATTTTGAGTTGTGCTAGCCTGGCTTACGGTGTTGACACAAAAATGCGGTACCTTTTTACTGAAAGCCCCCAAACTATAAATTTTTTTTTTTTAAATTAGAAATAAACCAAAAAAACGAAAGAAAAACGAAACCGTAGTTTTTAGTCTCGTCGTAGTGCCGTAGTCTTTGGCTCGTCGTAGTGACGTAGTCTTTGGCTCGTCGTAGTGACGTAGTCTTTGGCTCGTCGTAGTGACGTAGTCTTTGGGTCGTCGTAGTGCCGTAGTCTTTGGCTCATCGTAGTGCCGTAGTCTTTGGCTCGTCGTAGTGACGTAGTCTTTGGCTCGTCGTAGTAGCGTAGTCTTTGGCTCGTCGTAGTGACGTAGTCTTAGGTTGGTCGTAGTGACGTAGTCTTAGGCTGGTCGTAGTGCCGTAGTCTTGGATCTCAAAAACTTAGTAACTACGGCGAAATCGTAGGGGTAAACAGGTCTGTGTGTATATATATATATATATACATAAATGTACATATATATATATGGTAGAATTATGAAAAGGTCTTTCTAGATCTTCCCACCATAGTGACCACTGCGTTACATTGTGAGAATGAAGCCAACAAATGTAATCTAGTGAGTTGATTAAGCGTTCCAGTTAAATCCTTTAATTTTGATACATTTTACCACTTCTATTTAAATTTTATTTTCGTCAGGTCAATTTTGATTCAATCTCTTAGGAATTATTGCGCATTATCCCTGTGCTTGGTCATGCGTCTCTACGTCGGGACAGGCTGTGTTCATTTGGAGAATTCACTTTCTAAAATCTTTTTTTTTAAATTGTATCTTAAGGGTTTAAATAGCGTCTAGATATTGGTTATCCCAAGCAGCTTGTTGGGATACACTAAATTAATATAAACTTTTTTTTTTTAATTACAATTCATTGTTTAATTATGAGAAAATCCTTTGCTCAACGTCAGCGCTAGCCTTACATATTTGCGTCGGCCATGGTAAGCACTGACGATGTTATCCATACGTTGGATGTTTATGTTGTGGCTCATGCGCCCCTCAATGCCTCGATCTGAATTCGATGTTGTTGGAAAGGTGCACGCAGCTTTCGGCCATTGGCAAAAGTTCACGCCCTTCCTGTTTCTTACGTTTCTACACATATAGCCTGGACGCCACATCGCCGTTGGTCGTAGTGAAAGACAATCACCACAACTTAGCACCTGGATTGGGGATTTCTTCCTGAGGCCGGATTCAAGTGACCGCGCCCGGCAATCATCCGGGAAAAAAAAATACCGTCAGCCTGCATCTATAGGATTGCGTATCGCAAAGGACTCTACGACCCAAGGACACCCAAGACACAGTGCTGGCAAGTTCATAACATCCAACAATGTGCAACTGGAAACTCTATTCCACAACGTAATGTTGTGACGCCAATTTTCGTTTCCACCCTGGGAAGCCAAGAAGGAGAGGACTGGAGGAACCACTACCAAAACTGAAGTGACCCCGTACAACGATCGAGCAAGCCAGATCGTCAAATCACTGTACATTGATAACTTAAGCCGTCTGGTCATAAAAAAAAATTGTAATACAAAGAATCGACGACTGACGAATGTCATACATTACAGGAGGCCAAAAAACATAGTCCATAGATCCTAGATTATAAATTGTATGCAAAGGTAGATCTAAGCCATTATTATAGGGTATGAATGTTTATATCCTTAAGGTTGTTTAACTTCTATGAAGTGCTGTAACTTATATGTAAATTAATCAGTTTATTTCATATTATGAAAATTATTATAGGTTTCTTTGATTAAATAAAAAGTGAGTATGCTCGAAATTAGGTTTTCTGTGTAGGAATTGAAGTAAACATAAAAGTGCTAGACACGAGAAGGAGAGCACACTCGAGGGAGTCATTCTCCTATTACATTATAACTAAAGTCCTTGCACCACAGTTTGTTTGCCGTAATGCAAGGAAAAAACCGCCCGTCAGCAGCTGGATTTGAGGCTAACGCCCGAGGCCTGATTATCCATAGTCATTAGAACCGAGGTGTGCTTACTTTTGATAGGTAAAAGTTAATCTAATTCATTGCTACCAGCATTTGATGTTCCATACTTTTAAGATTTTATTTCTATTAAGTGTCGTAAATGTCATGTAAATAAGGCTAGTTTCTTTATAATGAAATTGGTTTCTGACTTCTTTTCAATCACATGCAAACAGTGATTAGTTCAGAAATTTTCCCCCTGTGGACACTTCAGATTTTCCGGGGGGGGGGGGGTGGGGGGTTGGGCGTCACTGCCCGCAGTGCCAGTTGATTTAATGTTGGACATATTTTTTGCTCGGGGGGGCACTTTGGTTTCCCCGGGGGCCAGTGCCCCCCCCCACCGGAGATATAGCTGAAAGAAATCCTGCATGCAAATGCTCATGAAAGAGAATGCATCCCTTTGTGTTTGAATTGAATACATACCTAAACCAACTAGACACGAACAGGTGATAGCGCAATGCGATTGTTGTCCACCAATTTAAGTCATATAGCTGAGCCATTTGACTTAACACCTTTGACGGCATGTTGATTAACCTATCATCGGCCCTAATGTTTCAACAAATATATATCGTATTCGTATTCGCGTGCACTCCTTGACCTGTTGGAGGAATCTCGCCGAGGCACACATCGGATCGCTTAGAATGCAACTCTGTCCTTCCCAAAGGTGGTGTCGTAGGTAAAACAAGGACATTACTTTTGAGAACCTCTGGACACAGCGATTTGATGGAGGATGACGATCAAGAAAACTGTTGGCATTGATCCGGCCTTGGCCTTGTTCTGTGCTACGTCACCCCTTCGGAGTGGTCATCGATATTCAGGGAGCCTTTGATGAGCCAACAGTACTCAAAATGTGAGCGGAACAACTGGCGTTGGGGATGGGGGGGGGGGGTCGTGAGACCACGTGACACACTATCGCGCGAAGTCAAATGAAACATCAAGACGGGAATTAAAATTTTAAAAAAGAAAAAAGAAAATCATTTGAGCGTGTCTTATCGGTGTTAAAAAAAAAATTATTGAGAACATATTTTATGCCCCAGAAAATTGTTTGACTTGAAAATAACACTGGCTCAGGACATATTGAAACCTAGCGCAACGATTAAGCTGATCCTTTATTAAATGTTGTCTCCTTCAATTCTGTGCTCTCTTACATCTGTTTTGAAGCTTTTGATGCAGCTCTCAAGAACCTTTTAAATAGCTTTCAAAAACCCTTAAAGTTTCTTCTCTGTTTTTTTTTCTCTTCTTTAGCAGAATCTTCATATTTCTTGGATGTTCATGTGCATGGTTAGTGTCCTGGTCCATTCATATATTGCTTAAGACAGATTGAAGATATAATTTGAGAAGATATAAGCTTTTTTTAAAACTTTTTTTCCACTTTAGTATCTTTTAATGTTTTGAACTAACCCTGAAATGGTAACATTGTATGGCCCTGGAACAAAATTCATCAGGTTCGAATTCACCTGGCGTCGAGCCCATATGGGAGAGCATAGTCGGCTAGAATGGGCTCGACAAGGGGGCGAATTAATGACTAGTGCAACCCAGGGAATCTTGCTGAATACGTTGATTTCCATAGAAAGGAAAAAAACTCTCTGCCCTCCCCTCTTCCTGTGCCTCTGACTCAGCAGTTAATGTGAGGCAGTGCCTTGGGGGAAAAGAGTGTAAGGTAACGCTGAATTTGCTAAAAACCTGATCAAACGTGTACAAACTTGAAAAAACCTGAACAAACTTGAACAAACTTCAATGTGTACAGTCTACTTACTACTATGTGCACTGTCTCCCTACTACTATGTGCACTATCTCACACTACTATGTTCACTCTCTCACACTACTATGTTCACTGTCTCACTACTACTACTACGTGGACTGTCTCACTACTACTACGTGCAATGTCTCACTAAGGAAAATAAAAGTGTCATTCATTTTTTCTTTCAAAATATTACTTCGAAATGTTCGATCAAGTGTGAGGATTTTGATACGACCAGGTAGTCGAGGTTAGACGCCATAACCGGGCACCCAAAAACCGTCTTCGTTGCAACATCTGGTCTACCTGCCCGTACTCTTAAACCCAAATAACTCGTTCTCTACTTACTGTATAACGCACACAATACTAGTCCTTTACCTATTATCTAAAGCACATATGATTGGACTCTAAATACTATCTAATCTCTAACCCACATAAAACCTACTAATCTCTAAGCACATAGAATCGTCTCCACCTGCTCTCTAACGTACGTAAGACTGGCCTCCAGCTACTCTTTAAGTCTTATAGAACTCGTCTCCAACTATACCCTAACCCAAATAGATCTGGTCACCACACACCCTCTAACCACGTAAAACTGGCTTACACCTACTCTCCAAACCACATGAAAGTGTTCCTCACTGCGTGCCTTGTCATTTCACGTGCTGACTTAGCAACCCATCCCACCCCCCACCTCGCGGGGGGGGGGGTGGGTTGGGGATCGTCACCAAAAGAAAACGTTTCAGATCCACGCAGCCGACCCTCTGTTCGATTCAATTAAACAATGTCAGGACTTGTGGAACTAATCTGTACTTCCCTTGAGGCCGTCCGGATCAGACGGGAAGTTCAAAGACCAAAAAACAAAAAAAAAAAATGAAAGAAAAAAAAGAAAGAATGAAAAAAAAGGAAGGATTTTTTTTTTTTAAGTTATCTGGTCAAGCACAATAGAGAAAAAACAAAATAAAATCAAACGTAGACGAAACTACTTGTGTTTCCATGCACAGTTATATCATGAAAAATCTACATTTGGGTTGGGACTCTCAAACAAAGAGAGCTTAAAACGAGTTTAAAGAGTTCGAGACACGTAACCATTGTATTTGATTTCTTGGTTGATTTTCTAAAAATTATATCAACAACACAAATAGAAATATGTCATATCATGTTTTTATACTGTTACGCACTGACTTGTATTGGGAGAAATTAATCTCCTATTTTAATTTTAATTGGCTCGTTGTAAGCAGTGCCTAACAAAAGACGATACCATATAATCAACAATATTAAAGATACGACCCAAAACAGCTACTAGTTACAATTAATTAAGATTTATTAAGTCTTAAGATAATTACAAAATAAAATAAAATAAAATTACAATCTTCAACTTACAGTATGGCAGATGTCGTACCGGTACTCAGTTAATACAATTAGAAAGAATGATGCCAATAAATAATACGAAATAAACACATATAAGTAGGAGCACACAACTACACAAGGAATAAAACACGCCTCGTAATGTTAAGAGAATCTATAGGAAAATCTCCGTCCGTCCCCTCTCGTCCGTGCCTGTCAATCCTTTATATAGGTGGGTCTACCGACGCCTAAGCCCTGCCTTCGATAAGCTTCTAGAAAATCTAAATCATTCTACAAAATACTATTTGGAACAGATTAATTATTTTTAATTCGTTGGCGGCGTAAACAAGTTACTTCAAAAGGCCTAAGCCACACCCCTTTGTGAACACAGCGTCTCATGCGGGGTCAATCAGAGGGCACGCACGAGAAAATATGATGTAAACAAGTTCTCTGTAACA
>CAXITT010000076.1:133967-180129 GCA_964033795.1 Lymnaea stagnalis
ATAAAATAAAATAAAATTACAATCTTCAACTTACAGTATGGCAGATGTCGTACCGGTACACACTTAATACAATTAGAAATAATGATGCCAATAAATAATGCGGAATAAACACATATAAGTAGGAGCACACAAATACACAAAGAATAAAACACGCCTCGTAATGTTAAGAAAATCTATGTGAAAAATCTCCGTCTGTCTCTCCTCGTCCGTGCCTGTCAATCCCTTATATAGGTGGGTCTACCGACGCCTAAGCCCTGCCTTCGATAAGCTTCTAGAAAATCTAAATCATTCTACAAAATACTATTTGGAACAGATTAATTATTTTTAATTCGTTGGCGGCGTAAACAAGTTACTTCAAAAGGCCTAAGCCACACCCCTTTGTGAACACAGCGTCTCATGCGGGGTCAATCAGAGGGCACGCACGAGAAAATATGATGTAAACAAGTTCTCTGTAACAATACACTTTCATTTTTTCTTTTTTTTCAATTTGAATTACTGGCATACGTCCGTCATAATGTGACGATGGTGTAAACTTCGCAGGACGAAATCACAAGGCCTGGGATGTTTCCTTTAAAACTATAAGCTGGTTCCTGAGACAGCAAATCGCCTCTCTCCAAGCATCTGGATAACCCAAGGGAACATCATATGTGGATGTTACAGCTGACACCAGTTGCGTCGCAGGAGTTGTCGGAATTTTTCATTGTATTAATGTATCCTCCTACGAGATTCCTTCTCCGAATTTTGATTCAGAGTTTCGTTCTCTTAGATGAGTTGACATCCAAGGTTAACGGGTCCCATCCACCCGGGGACCTGGTTATGTTTTGCTTGACTTGACTTGGTCTTTGGCGGGGATTGAACTCCGGACTTCAAGCGTGATATTGACTAAGTTTACACCACTCAATTAGAGTTATTTATTAAAAAGGACTTTTTTGTACATATCCAATTTTCAACGCAAAATCAAATAATTATATTTTTATATTTTCTTGGAAAAGTGAATAAATTTTATGCAAAATCATTATGGACTTTGCACAACAAATTTTAAGCCTTTCTTTTGGTATCGTCATGTTTAAAGAGATTTAGGACGAAATTGTTTTTGAAAAATACTATTTATAAACGGCTTCGAACAATGAAACGATCAGTTTTCAAAGTTTTGCTTGTTCTTTTGTTCAAAAAGACATTTTGTAAAGACTTTGTTTTGTCAAACGTGTAATCACAGATAGTTGCTGTTTTCGCCTTTGGAAAGGAAATCCTTGGCGTGTGGTTATCTCAAATCTTAGCTTGTGTCCGTCGTTCCCATTGCTAGACCAAATAATCTACGGGGTTCCAAACGTTTTCGAGGAAACCGCATTTGATAGAAGTAAATTGAGTCACTAAAGAATTTGATAGAAGTAAATTGAGTCACTAAAGAATTTGATAGAAGTAAATTGAGACGCTAAAGAATTTGATAGAAGTAAATTGAGTCGCTAAAGAATTTGATAGAAGTAAATTGAGTCGCTAAAGAATTTGATAGAAGTAAATTGAATCACTAAAGAATTTGATAGAAGTAAATTGAGACGCTAAAGAATTTGATAGAAGTAAATTGAGCTGCTAAAGAATTTGATAGAAGTAAACTGAACGGCTAAATAATTTGATTGAAGTAAATTGAACCGCTAAATAATTTGATTGAAGTAAATTGAACCGCTAAATAATTTGATTGAAGTAAATTGAACAGCTAAATAATTTGATTGAAGTAAATTGAAAGCCAAATCATAATTTAGAAATAGAGTGACCCGCAAAACATGTGTATGTAAGAAAAAAAAACTTTTATCAAAGTATAAGAAAACTCAAGGAAAGAAATTTCTTACTTATTTAACACTTCATTATAATTGTAAACTTGTAATTCTTTTTTTTTCTTTTTTATGATCAATGCATGTGTAACTCCAAATCAAGCAAGAAAATATGGCTGAGACTCCAGTATGGCCAGCATTTTTATTTTCAAATTCTCAACATTTAATTTGTTTGTGTTCTTTTTTCGCTTTTTATTGAAGAGAATTCGATAATAAACTGTAACGTAGATTTATGGTATGTAGAAGCATGTTTTAGCATTATGGCGATAATATACTCTAACGTTGATGTATATTTAGAAGCAGGTTTAAACATTATGATTGCAATACAAATGTATACACTGATTAAAAAAAGAAGAAAAAATTGCTTTAAAAACGATTTTTAATCTATTTACATAGCCGACGACCCACAGGAATCCCATTGTGAATTCGCGCCCATATGGCAGTAAAGTGTGGACCATTTGTACCAGTCATGAGCAGAAACTCAACAGCTTCCGTTAAAAGATGTTTGCGGCGCATTTTAAGCATTCTGTGACAGGACAAGATGCCTAACGCATAGGTCTCGGAACGTGCCAAAAGGTTGAGCATATATAATCCGCTCTTAGCTAGAGGTGCCTTTTGCTGGTTATGTCATGTAAGAAGAACGTAAGGAGATAAGGCAAGGCCGTTTCCGAAATAATCTACTTGATGGAGAGTTAGCAGAAAGGGGACAAGATGCACTGGACGGCCACGGCTGCGATTAATGGACTTTTGCAAAAGGAGCATCAGAGAAAACAACATCGGAATTAACGGATGGGAGATCATCGCTGAGCACCGTTGCGGCTGGCGAACAGCAGTATAATGAAGGAGTCAAAAAGGCAGACCATGCGCGAAACGAAGCCCTTGCAACAAAAAGAGCAACGCGGAAGGCCAAATCTAACTAGGAGTCAAGATTCACCTGCGACAATTGCAGCCGAGACTGCCACTCGAGGTTCGGCGTAGTTAGCATCCATCCGTCATCGCAAGACGATGGAGTAGCTATGTACACTTCATCAAATGAGGTTAAGGGAACAAACACTGGTGGACGAGCTCCCAGGTTTATATTATAAAACACCACCACATCTGGTCCTACTGATCAGTGGTACTCTAAGAAGAAATCAGGGAATAACCATCGGTGTGCGGGCTCCCAGTTTATATTATAAAACACCACCACATCTGGTCCCACAGACCAGTGCTACTCTAAGAAGAGATCAGGGAACAAACACCAGTGGGCGAGCTCCGACGTTTATATTATATAACACCACCACATCTGGTCCTACAGACCAGTGCTACTCTAAGAAGAGATCAGGGAACAAACACCGGTGGGCGAGCTCCTAGGTTTATATTATAAAACACCACCACATCTGTTCCCACAGATCAGGGAACAAACACAGATGGCGAACCCACAGTTGCCCGTCAGCCAAGGAACTGAAGAAGATGTATTAATAAAAACCATCGCTGAGATTTTAACTTGCCCCGTCACTCTATTTCTACAGTTTGAGATACTCTGCCCTGGACCGCCCAGGGGCATAACTCTTCCATTCTGTAAGGAAACAAAAAGTAGAGTCTGTAAAGTGGGTCTCAGGGGAGGTGGGTTTAAATGGACCCCCCCTCCCAGTCTAAAAACCTAAACCCTTTAAATAGCATCTTAAACTACAGCAGCTGATGGCGCCTAAGTAAATATTTAAACTGATCTACTTATATTAAGCTGTGCCCTACATTCGCATCTCATTACGTCACACGAACATCCTTCCCCCCCCCCCCACCCCGTGTTAAAAACGGATTTCTTTTCATGACATCATCATCCGTGGCTCAAATAAATCTAAAGATATCTTATTTCAATTACATAGCGTCTAACAGACAACATTTAATTTTAGATTTTACTTTTTTTTTTGTTTATATGGTTGACTTTGTTCCGCGCTTCGAGCTTTTGGGCATGAAGCGTGTTTTTCAAATAAACTTTATTATTACTATTTATTTATTAATTATTGATATGTCCCTTTTCTAATTTTTTTTCCGCCTTCAAATACCAATTTTCTGCAAAGCAAGTGTTTATTTTGTAAGGTATTTCTATTCAGTTACAGGGAGAGAGAAAAACACTATGCATTAACCTGTAGTCAAGTCATTGATCATGTATAATGTTTTAATTTTCATAGCGATATAACGAACACAATGAGGAAAGCTTGCTTCCCATACTGTTAAGTTCAACGGGCCGGTAGGGTAGTCAAGTGTCCACATTGCACAGGGGATCGTTGTAAGATTTATTTATTAATTCATTTTCTTTACAGCACTAAAGAGGCTCAAGAAAATATGGAGCGACAAAAATATTGCCCTTAGCAAAAAATTAAGGCTGATGCGCTCATTAGGCCTCTCCATTTTCCTGTATGCCTGCGAATCCTGGAAATTAAAAGCAGAACTTGAAAGGAAGATAAAGGCGATGGAGTTGAGATGTTTCCGAAGCATTCTTGGCATCAGCTATAGGGACCATATCTCCAATGATCAAATGAAAGAAAGGGTTCGACCGTTAGACCGAAAATCTATGTTTTCTTATTTGAGCTTTGTAAAAAAATAATTTTCGTATGCGCTCCTATACCATTTATCCGAATGCGATAAAGCTTTAGTGAGTTGTTGTGCACGAGCCCGCATTTTCTCATTAAACCTCTCTTAAAATCTCCCACTTTGGACGCTTCCCTAAATTCGCTTTCCCCCTTATATTAGCTATATTAATATAATTTCCGTATGCGTTCCTTTACCCTTTATCCGATTGCGCTAAAATTTGGGTAAATTGGTATGCGCCTGCCCGTAAAAGGTTTCTAATTTAGTACAGCTATTTAGCTATTTCAAATCATTCCTTTTCGGGCAGGTGACCCTTACTTTGTTTTTTTCTTATGTGAGCAATATAATTATAATTTTAAAAAAAAACAACAACTAATGCATTGGTGGATGGAATTTTAATAATATACAAATAGTGACATTACAATTTGTTTCTGACATGATAAGTAGGTTTCTGAATTAGTAGAACCATTTTAACATAATCCGTTTGGGGTCGGGGGCCTTAAATTTGTTTTTTTATTATATGAGTTATACAGATATATTATTGAAGAGACCTAACGCATGAGTGGATGGAATTTAATTAAATACAAACAGCGATATTTCTCTTTGTGTGTGACATATATTAGTAGGTTTCTGAATTTGTACAACCATTTTTTAATATTCAGTTTTTGTACCGGTGGCACTGAAATTAGTTTCTTTTTTCAAATTTGACCAATTTAAATATAATTTCCGTAGGCGTCCCTATATGCATTGAATCAAATACAAGCTATGACATTTCAGTTTGTATGTGACATAATAATTATGTTTCTGATTTAGTACATCCATTTTGCAATATTCCGTTTGGGGCCGGGGCCCTAAAGTTGTTTATATTGACCAAATGAGCTATATAAATATAATTTCAAATATAGCTATTGCATGGGTGGATCAATCACTACAAGGGTGTAGACTAAATTTATTCAAGCACACACCAGAGGGGTTAAAAACAAGCACAACAAAACAAACAAATAATAATAATAATGTGTACATAAAAAGTAATTCTAAAACCATAATTAAAACACAAAAACTTTATTTCTTTGAGGGGCATTGCAACGCATGCCGGGTACGCGAAGATAAAGTTTATTTTAAAAAAAGTTGATCTTTGTTGTTGGTTGTTTAATTACTCCCCAGTTTCTCGACTCATGTACTGTGAAATGGAAACCGAAGAGTTCTTGGACCACCACTTTGAGAAACACTGTTGTAGTAAACATTGGTGTGGTCGAAATTCTGATCGATGCTTGGTCTCTACTTTATTGACCTCAAGCAACTCGTGTCCGGGAAAATCCAAACCAAAGGTTTTAGTTTTTTTTTTTTTTGTGTTTTTTTTTAATGTCACCTTTCATTCTGGTATCACCATTGTGTCATAAAACATCTGCTACTACAGACGACCTTGTGTGTTCACGTCATTGTGACACAAACATCTGCTACGACAGGCGACCTTGTGTGTTCACGTCATTGTGACACAAACATCTGCTACGACAGACGACCTTGTGTGTTCACGCCATTGTGACACAAACATCTGCTACGACAGGCGACCTTGTGTGTTCACGCCATTGTGACACAAACATCTGCTACGACAGGCGACCTTGTGTGTTCACGCCATTGTGACACAAACATCTGTCATAGTCATGTGTATTCATTGGTTATATGAGACACAAACATCCCCACGACCGATGGCCTTCGGTGGGCATTGGTGACACCAGCAACAGCAACGACAGTCGACTTTTCGTGGTCACGACGATGTGATGAAAACGTCTTCGACGGCAGGCGACCTTTGCGTGGGGACTGTGGTCACAAACAACACTGGATCTGGTACGACTGTCTGTCTTGCCTGGTCACGTCATTGTGACCAAAAAACAGCTTCTACGAATGTCCGTGATCGACAGCGGCACATGGGGGGGGAGGGGGGGGGGCGTTGGCGAAGGGGGGGGGGGGGATCGGACCAAACCGGGCAGAACTTTTTATATGGACGAGCTGTATTTTCGGATTTTGTTTTCTGTTGAATAAGCTGAGGCGTGGCAATAGAATTGGCCCATACGACTGTCTGTCTTGCCTGGTCACGTCATTGTGACCAAAAAACAGCTTCTACGAATGTCCGTGATCGACAGCGGCACATGGGGGGGGAGGGGGGGGGGCGTTGGCGAAGAGGGTGGGGGGGATCGGACCAAACCGGGCAGAACTTTTTATATGGACGAGCTGTATTTTCGGATTTTGTTTTCTGTTGAATAAGCTGAGGCGTGGCAATAGAATTGGCCCATCATGGGCGGGAGTCTGTCCCGCTACGCCACTGCTGGTCACGTCAAATTTACACTAACATCTGCGACGACGGAAGATCTTGCTCCCGGTCACTCCACGATGCCCTGACGACTTTTCCCCTTCCACTTTCCGTTCACCCCACTTCTCTCCACTTATTGAACGGATCGCTCGCCAGTTAACCCCACCCTCCATCCCCCCCCCCCTTTTCCTTTCTCCCTCTCCCTCTCCCTGTACTGCAATCGTGAACTGAAATACGCCGAGCGAGTGTACTGCCCGGTTTGTGGTAAAGAAGCGAAAGTGGAGATGATACGAAGGCCTTGCCTCCCTTGTCTCACCTTACCTCTCTTGTCTCGACCGCTGAGGGTTGTATAAATACGGTTGCTCACTTATTGGGATTAAGTCTTAATGACGCGGCTTGTCCGGTCTTCCACTCTGTTCATGTTTCCATCACGTGGTCGTGCTTTTACCATGTTTCCGGACATCAAGAGTTCAGGTAGGAATTTTTTTTATTTTTTTTTGCAACATATACCAACAATACAACAGTTCGTCAGTTTTTGTTGTTGTAACATAATGAAAAAAATAATGAGAAATGAAATAAAGCGTTTTTTAAAAAAAAAAACTTTGAATTATCAATGTGTTTTCAAAATACTGTAAACACTTGCAAGTACATGTCACAAAATGATTTTAACCTGAGCAGACACACCTTACAACGCCAACGCGTAATCCACGCAGTAACCCAAGAGATACCACCATAGTGAAATTGTAAAATGTAATTAACTCAAAAAATATAAAGAAACATGGGGAAACTACATAAACATTTGATCAATTGTTTTTTCTATAGTTATTTCACTAATGACCCGTTAGATTATTTTAACTAAATCATTTCATGAATGACTCAAAATAGATTTTGATAATCCCGAGTATAGCGGAAGGTTTTGAAATTTATGTTCGGATTCTTCATAACAAGAAAGTTACAACTCTCGTGATGATAGAACTTCCTGTTACAGGGGATTCCAACCTATTGGAGACTGCTGAAAAAGAACGTCGGTTTGAGTTCTGTTTGCTTATTTATTTTTTTTATACATTTTTCTTGGTTGGGGGGGGGGGTCGCTGTTGGTATGTTTGGTTGTTGTTTTTTTTTTTTTTTTTATTCTATCCCAAATTACCCAGAACAGTGGTTCATGGAAAAAAAAAACTCCCAAAAAAACCGGACCCAAAAAGAAAAAAAAAAAAAAAAAAAAAGAATGTTGGTGACCGCTGCCCTAATGCAGTTGACATCGTCTCGGTCCATTTGCATTTCTATACAGTCGCTGAGATTGAGATGGATAAAATGCTTATCTGTGGATGGCACAAATGAAATCACTTGGGATACGGTGCAAATCCACTTTCAACCGTGTTCATTCGTGCGTTAAAGCACTTTCCTCTATCTGACTGATCTCCGTAATCCAGGAAGATAATTTATGTTTATTACTTGTTAAAATTATTCACTGGTGTTTTGGCCGGGATTGGGGGGGAAAAAGGGGGGGGGTATTTCAATGAATAAATGAACCGAATCAAATAGCAGCATGCGCAGACATGAAGAAGGACATTTTATAAAAATAATAAAATAATACTTTTAAACATGTGTATATTAATTTATGTAAAATACGCATTATATTAAACTTTGACCTTAATTTTTTGTTAGTTCGTGAAATCATTTCACTTAACGGTGCAAATAAATACAGATTCAATGCGTAGTGTGTGGGGTCTGTAGATCGTGGCCTCGTACCGCACGGGCTTAGCTCCCCTTTCAGTTAAGACGCTAACGGAAATGAATAAATGATGTAAGTACTGGGATAAGTGAGACAGATGTTTACTTTTAATGGGAATCTGTAGTTACTTATTTTCTTTTAACTAAAATCTCTGCGCCGTGTTCCTTTGGTTTAATGCAGGCTTGCACAACTGAAAATGTAAGGCGGGCCATATTAGTTTATGAAAAACTTTTGCGGGCGAAAGAAAATAGGAGGGGGGGGGGCGATAAAGTAAATACAAATAATAAAGTATATTTCGTTATTTCGCGGGCCGCAAAGTGGGTGCATGCCAGTGGACTAGTAGAACAAGGGACTAGTAAGACAAGGCAATAGTAAGACAAGGCAATAGTAAGACAAGGGACTAGTAAGACAAGGCAATAGTAAGACAAGGGACTAGTAAGACAAGGGACTAGTAAGATAAGGCAATAGTAAGACAAGGGACTAGTAAGACAAGGGGCTAGTAAGACAAGGGACTAGTAAGACAAGGGAATAGTAAACAGGGGACTAGTAAGACAGGTGACTAGTAAGACAGGTGACTAGTAAGACAAGGGACTAGTAAGACAGGGGACTAGTAAGACAGGTGACTACTAAGACAAGGGACTAGTAAGACAAGGGACTAGTAAGACAAGGGACTAGTAAGACAAGGGACTAGTAAGACAAGAGAATAAAAGAACAATACAAGTCCCACAGTATCAGGAAATTTCTTTGAAAGAAAGTTGATAGCCGGAAGTGTGGTCGAACGGAAATTTTGTCGAAAGGAAGTTATGGCACATAAGACTGTAACAAATATCAAGTCGGGGGGGACATTTACTTTTTCGTACATTTTTTTAAGAAAGCGTGCTTTTTAAAAAAAAAAGTCCACTCCATAGGCGTAGTTATGTGAAATGCGTTGGGAGGTATTCTGAATGTGTTAGACAGCTAACTCCCCTGAAACTCCACTGAAATACGTTTCCCTGGAATCTCTTGTGAGCTCCGTTATCTAGGCACCTGCACTATCATTCTTTATCCGGGAATGACCTTTATCACATTCTCTAGTTCTGTCACCTTCTCTAGTTCTTTCACCTAAGCTAGTTCTGTCACCATCTCTATTTCTTCGACCTTCTCTAGTTCTGTCACCTTCTCTAGTTCTTCGACCTTCTCAAGTTCCGTGACCTTCTCTAGTTCTTCGACCTTCTCAAGTTCTGTCACCTTCTCTAGTTCTGTCACCTTCTCTAGTTATGTCCCCTTCTCTAGTTCTTCGACCTTCTCAAGTTCCGTCACCTTCTCTAGTTCTTCGACCTTCTTAAGTTCCGTCACCTTCTCTAGTTCTTCGACCTTCTCAAGTTCTGTCACCTTCTCTAGTTCTGTCACCTTCTCTAGTTATGTCCCCTTCTCTAGTTCGGTCACTGTTTCTAGGTCTGTCACCTCATTTAGTTCAGCGACCTTCTACAGTTCTTTCCCCTCCTATAGATCTGTCACCTTCTCTAGGTCTGTCATGTTTTCTAGTCTTTTCACCTTCTCTAGTTCTGTCACCTTCTCTAGTTCTGTCACCTTGTCTAGTTCTGTCACCTTGTCTAGTTATGTCATCTTATCTAGTTTTGTCACCTTCTCTAGATCTTTGACCTTCTCAAGTTCTGTCACCTTCTCTAGTTCTGTCACCTCATCTATTTTAACTACCGTCTCTAGTTCTTTCCCCTCCTATAGATCTGTCACCTTCTCTAGTTCTTTGACCTTCTCTAGTTCTGTCACCGTCTCAAGTTCTGTCACCCTCTCTAGTTCTGTCATCTTATCTAGTTCTGTCACCTGCTCTAGTTCTGTCACCTTCTCTAGTTCTGTCACCTTCTCTAGTTCTGTCACTTTCTCTAGTTCTGCGATCTCCTCTAGATCTGTCACATTCTCTTGGTCTGTCACGTTCTCTAGTTTTTTCCCCATCTCTTGTTTTGTCACCTCATCTAGTTCAGCGACCTTCTCTAGTTCTTTCCCCTCCTACAGATCTGTCACCTTCTCTAGTTCTTCGACCTTCTCTAGTTCTGTCACTTTCTCTAGTTCTGTCACTTTCTCTAGTTCTGTCACCTTCTCTAGTTCTGTCACTTTCTCTAGTTCTGCGACCTCCTCTAGATCTGTCACATTCTCTTGGTCTGTCACGTTCTCTAGTTTTTCCCCATCTCTTTTTTGTCACCTCATCTAGTTCAGCGACCTTTTGTAGTTCTTTTCCCTCCTATAGATCTGTCACTTTCTCTAGTTCTTTTCCCTCCTATAGATCTGTCACCTTCTCTAGTTCTTTTCCCTCCTATAGATCTGTCACCGTCTCTAGTTCTTTCACCTCAGCCATATCATTAATTTGATATTCAATGTGCCATGTTTTCGTTACTTCTTATAATGATTTGTATAGGATTCTTAAATTGTAGAACAAGAGAGAAGAAAAACCCCCCACAAAAATTCGAATATATCCAATTTCCTTAATCTTGGATGCCAGTGGGTGCGAGGAGACCCAGAAATGTGGGAACCAGTAACACAAAAGTTGATATAAAAATTAGCGTCTGCTTAATTTTCAAATTAAAATCAAACAGCCCCTAAAAACAAAGTGTGTAGTGGAAATCCATTATAAAATGTGATATCGAACACTGGGAAGCGTGCTGAACATTAGTCACCAACATGCATACAAGTAACGCACTTGATAAGAATCTCAATTATTGCCCCGACCCACCCCCCCGCCCCCATATAAGCCACGCACCCGCACTATTTTTGACGCCCTCCGATTTCGATTAATATTCCAGTGACACATCCAGGTTTACCATGCAGAACTATTTCAGAAACAGAAACGAAAATATTACGCAACAAACGCACTTGCGATTTATTATTTTTAAGAACCTCATTAGGGATCGTCCATCAAGTACGTCAACAATTTTTAGGCCATTTGTGACCCCCCTCCCCCACCCCTTGTCAACAAACTGTCAAACTTTCAATGACCCCCCCCCCTATTTAATTACGTCAACATTTTCTAGCCCCCACCCCAAATGAAAATAAGAAAGGAATTATATTATAAATAAATGGATCAATACATTTTACTTTGTGCTGAACTATTTTAATGAAACAAATTGTAGGAAAAAACATTTCATTACATCTTGAGCTTGTTAATCAACAAGTTAAAAAGAGTTTACGCTTAAATTTTATAATGCAGAATCAATTGAAAAGTTGTTGGAAGACTAATTATCATAGTGTGTGGTATGAATATGATTAATGTCAGTAAAGCTGACAATTATAGTATAGTTTCTAGCTGCTATAATCTTCCCAAGGAGTAGCCAGGTTTGCTCTATTGTAACAATGGGCNGGTAGGGCAGGGGGGAATTTGCCCCCCCCCCCCTAATTTGCAGGTTTTAAAGAAATTACTATGTACTGGGCGCCCCCATTAATAAACAACTTAACAAGCCGACCAAGTTTTGGTTTTGCCCCCCCCCCCCAAAAAAATGAAATGACGCCCCTGATGGGCATAGTCTATAGCAACGGATTGATCATTTTCATCTTACGCCACTGATATACCAGACAAGTCAACATCATCCTCATCTAACCATTCAGCACTTAAAATAGAAGCATTGGCGATGTCAGCAATGATTGTCATAAGCTGTCTCTATCTCCTTGTAGCTACTCGCTATGGTCGAATCCTTTCTCGTTGAGGTGCAGGTGCTAATTTCTTATGCTCAAGAGGGCATTGTCGGTTCTGTTGAACATGCTTTTTCAAAATAAAATGATTTGTGATGCAAAATAGATGTTAAAGATTTTGCAAATCCTTTCAAGCAGCGATGTTATTATTGTTATACTGTTATATTCACCAAATTCTCAAAGTATCGTACTCCTACTATATCAATACCATTTATCTTGACTGCACATGAGACTTGAACCTTGTCCTTGTTCCATACCTGCAACAGAATCTTCAGGTGAAGAGAGGCCAACGCTTAACTTCTCTTTCACTAACAAAGTGTGCTAACATTCTGACCAGCCATCTGCAGTGCACAGACACACACTAAATAAATCTTATATCGTTAAAACTAAAAGCCTACAAATTATATGAATATTTACACTTTTTTACACTTATCAATTTAAAAAAAAATTACACAATAACCAGTCAATTTTTAAGATTAAAATTTTAATAGAGAAAACATGATTGTTGACGTCTCCCCATTTTGTTGACGTAATTAATGGATACCCCCTTAGGCGAAGTTATCGGCAATTTTATTTCGTGAAATCTGTGACATTAATTTCCTTCATCTAACCCGTGAAAAACAGGAAAAAAACATTGCTTGAGTTTGCGGGGTGAGGCTGAAAATTTGAACGCATGCGTTGTCATCGGCAACGAGTCCACGTGCCAATTTTCAGCTTGATCGGTTGACGGGAAGTGGGTCAATTGGTCGTCCGAAAGTCTTGGCAGCCAGCCACAAACAAAAGCGATGTTAATATTATAAATGATTTTAAACAGCAAATGGCCAGTGCTGAAAACGAACACGCTTTAAAAAAATGATTAAATTTTAAATCTCCTCTGTCATCTACGGTTTGGATATCATTTTTTTAAATTCAAATTCATTGCTACTTAACGACAGGCGAAACCTATCAATCTGTCCTTTCAAATAACGCGGTAACTAAATTTTTATTGAGGTTGGCGGGGGGGGGGGGGGGCACTGGGGGGGTGGGGTAAATATTTTGTTGTGGAGAAAGTGGGGGGCAAGGGGAGGAACGCTTGAAATAATTTTTTTAAATGTAAAGGGGGGGGGGGGGGGGGGGGGGGTGCACTGGGGGGTTGAGGTAAATATTTTGATGTCGAGAAAGTGTGCGGCAAGGAGAGGAACGCTTGAAATAATTTTTTTAAATGTAATTGTTCTACATAATGTGGTCCATTGATATCCTCTCCACATCATATAATAACGACACTCTTAATGGTAAGGTTAAATATACGTCTTAACGTGTAAGGCTACCCTGATGGGATCGTCTGGGTCAGATGGGGGACCATGGCTCTTTCCTGATGACCACAACAAGCCTCTGTTGATTGTTATGTCGGGGAGGAGCGATACGACCGTTCGTCACGGATTAGACACGTCCTCTATTCAGCTTAGTCTTTCTAATGATCAAGAGGTTTATTTGGGATTGGCGGTATGGGGGGGGGGGTAATGTAGTGTGACAGAAGACGGAATATCATTAATGAAAATAGATTGGTAATACCATCCAGATGAACTTTTAAAATGTAGTCTAAGCAAAGAGTTTAGACTTGGAGGGTGGGGGGGTGTGAGGGCGGAGGTTAAAATGTCATGGCTTTCATCATCTCATTTTGAAGCGATATTTGGTATGGATCAGGTTACGAGACGGAAAATAACATTTGGGACGAAATCAGCCACGCTAGAAAAGATCCATTAGACTATGGCAACAACTGCGTTCTGAGAAGAAGCAAGTACAGAAAAAAGTAATCGCAAAGGATTCCCAAAATTTTATTTTTTGTGGCAACAATATATTTTTTATGGATAAAACGCTTGAATGATCAATCAATACACCCCTCTCACCCATCCATCGATACGTCCATCCATGTCATCAATTCATTCATCTATTCATCCACCAATCCACCCATCCATTATTCTATCTCAATCCATATATACATCAATCTATCAGTCCATCTATCCCATCAATCCAAAACATACATTCAACACATCCATCCCTTCCATCCCATTCATCCATCCATCCCTTCCATCCCATTCATCCATCCATCCCTTCCATCACATTCATCCATCCATCCCTTCCATCCCATTCATATATCCATCCATTCCATCCCATTCATCCATCCATCCCTTCCTTCCCATTCATCAATCCATTCCTTTCATCTCATTCATCCATCCATCCCTTCCATCCCATACATCCATCCATCCCTTCCATCCCATTCATCCATCCATCCCTTCCATCCCATACATCCACCCATCCCTTCCATCCCATTCCTCCATCCATCCCTTCCATCCCATTCATCCATCCATCCCTTCCATCCCATTCATCCATCCATCCCTTCCATCCCATTCATCCATCCATCCCTTCCATCCCATTCATCAATCCATCCCTTCCATCCCATTCATCCATCCATCCCTTCTATCCCATTCATCCACCCATCCCTTCCATCCCATTCATCCATCCATCCCTTCCATCCCATTCATCCATCCATCCCTTCCATCCCATTCATCCATCCATCCCTTCTATCCCATTCATCCATCCATCCCTTCTATCCCATTCATCCATCCATCCCTTCCATCCCATTCATCTATCCATCCCTTCTATCCCATTCATCCATCCATCCCTTCTATCCCATTCATCCATTCATCCCTTCTATCCCATTCTTCCATCCATCCCTTCCATCCCATACATCCATCCATCCCTTCCATCCCATTCATCCATCCATCCCTTCCATCCCATTCATCCATCCATCCCTTCTATCCCATTCTACCGTCCATCCCTTTCATCCAATTCATCCATCCATCCCTTCCATCCCATTCATCCATCCATCCCTTCTATCCCATTCATCCATCCATCCCATCTATCCCATTCATCCACCCATCGCTTCCATCCCATTCATCCATCCATCCCTTCCATCCATTTCATCCATCCATCCCTTCCATACCATTCATCCATCCATCCCTTCCATCCCATTCATCCATCCATCCCTTCCATCCATTCATCCATCTATCCCTTCCATCCCATTCATCCATCCATCCCTTCCATCCCATTCATCCATCCATCCCTTCCATCCATCGCATTACTCCTATCCATCCTTACCATAATTACACACACCCTGTCTCAAACATCCATCGTTTTGACCCATCCACACGACATCCATCCAGTCTATCCAACCGTATATAGATCTATATGTCTGTATATCCATCTACCCATATATTCATGTATATATAAAACGTTTCATCTATATATTTATCATATATCAATCCAACCATCCATCCATTTATAAATCAATCTTTCCATCTCGTATGTGTCTATCTTTCCATCCACTCATAAATCTACCGATTTATTCACGTAAATATCTTTCAATATATTAATCTATCCATCTATCCACGCATCCAACATCTATTCAACTAGCCATCTAACCTTTAATCTAAGTATCCTTCTATACCTATATCATCTATCATAGGTTTATGCATCATTCTATCCAACTACCCCTCTATCATTCTAATGATCCAGCCAGCCAACAATCCAGCCACTCAACTATCCAACCACCAAGCAATATTCGACCTCGGATATGTTAAATAGACGTCAATCCATACATCTTAAGAAAGCCATGATGAGCTCATCGATTCTATTATGTACTAGTTTTTTTTTTTCATAACGTCATAAATTTTAAAGCCTAAATATCAAAGCAATTGCATTTTTTTCCAGAGAGCGTTCATTCCAATAGATGGTTCCATCGGCCTACGGGATATCATTACTTTGGAATTAGTTCTGCATCTTAATGTCATCACTTTAAGATCAATAATCATCACATCAGTGCCCCTAAACTTTAATGCGTTTCTCTTATTGCTATTTCCCGCCGGCATACTTATCAATTGTGCTGTGAGATACGCTTGGTGGAAACAATGGTATCGTGTATCGATGAACAGATCCTCCCCCAGCATGAAACCCAAAACGGGACAAGTGATTCGGACATGCGGCTCTGGTGTTATTATAGATTTACTTATACAATTTAATGTATGCTTGGTGACCGAGTGGCCTAAACTGAGTCAATCACATGTTGCGTGGCCTGGGGTTAAATCCCCACCAAAGACAAAATCAAGCAAAACCTCACCAGCGCCCCCTGTTGGATGGGACTCGTTAACGTTGGATAACGTTAAATAAGACCAGCGGTGAACGCTCCTTCTACTTCCATGGGCCCACGTTCTGGAACCAGCTCCCCTTCCATATCCGTCATTGTGAAACCTCGTCCACTTTTAAAAAGTCCCTTAAAACCCATCTGTTCAGGTCCGCCTATGACCTGTGATGCACCCTCCTTGCCCTGCCTCATTTTCTGTCTCGGGTTGATCCTGTAGTGTAGGCCAAAACGTGCCAAAGTGTCCTCGTTTTATAGCCATTTTAATTGTTTCTATAGTATAGTAGTTACTATCCTAGTGTCTCATTTTTATTTTAGTTAGTTTACATGTTTTTAATAATTGTAAAGCGCTTAGAGCTTTAAGGTAAGCGCTATATAAAAATTCCTAAATAAATAAATGACAACTCGTCTGAGAGAAGGAAAACTCTGAATTCAAACGCGGAGATGGAGCGCCGTAGGCGGTTGACATTTTAACACAATGGACTATTCCGACAATTCCTGCGGACTCTAAAAGTGCCAAACTGTATCATCCACCTATGATGTTCCCTTGGGGTTATCCGGGCAGAGGCGTAGCGTGGTGGGGGGCAGGGGGGGACAGATGTCCCCGGGCGCCAGCTAGTTAGGGGCGCCAAAATGTGCTTAGATATTATTTTATTGATGAAAATAATGGGTTTGAGAGTTGAAAAAAAGAAAAAGGGGCGCTAAAAATGGATCTTGTCCCCGGACGCGAATCTTGTCCCCGGGCGCCAAACACCCTCGCTACGCCACTGTATCCGGGTGCGGTTAGAGAGGCGTTTTGCTGTGTAGGAAACCAGCTTATCCTCCTAAACAATAATCCCAGGATTTGTGATTTCATCCTGCGTAGTCTACACCACCGTCGCATTGCGACCGGCGGATCGAAGACCATTGAAGCGATAAGGTCAATTTGGTGCTCAAAGACACAAATATGTAATATGAGCAAAAGTACAAACTTCTTTGATTCCACAGTTGTCCTAGACGTGCACGAGTTATCGTCTTTGACAGTTTAAAATAGTCGCTCTAGCTATGTATGATCATAATGTTATGTATAATAAATGTCACTTTAATATTCTTTACAGTTCTTAACAAAATTGACACGCTGAAATTGTTGGTGGGCGTTGGGCGCGGGGAGCAGTGTTGGTGGACGTGAGTCGTGGAGGGCGGCAGTGTTGGTGGAAGTGAGGCGTTGAAGGGCAGTGATGGTGGACGTGAGGCGTGTAGAGAAGAGTGGCAGTGGGCGTGAGGCGTTGAGGGGCAGTGTTGGTGGAAGTGAGGCGTGTTGGGGAGAGTAGTAGTGGGCGTGAGGCGTTGAGGGGCAGTGTTGGTGGAAGTGAGGCGTGTTGGGGAGAGTAGTAGTGGGCGTGAGGCGTTGAGCGGCAGTGTTGGTGGAAGTGAGTTTTGTAGGGGAGAGTAGTAGTGGGCGTGAGGCGTTGAGTGCCAGTCTTGGCGGATGTGAGGCGTTGAGTGGCAGTGTTGGTAGACGTGAGGCCTTGAGAGGCCAGTGCTGGTGGCCGTGAGGCGTTGAAGGGCAGTGTTGGTTGACGTGATGCGTTGACGGGCAGTATTTTTGGATGTGAGGCGTTTAAAGGGCAGTGTTGGTGGTCATGAGGTTTGGAGGGGGAAGTGTTGGTGGACGTGAGCTTTCAGAAGGGCAGTATTGATGGTCGTGAGGCGTGGAAGGGCCGTGTTGGTGGACGTTGGGTGTCGAAGGGAGCAGTGTTGCTGGGTAGGGTAGCGTTGATGTTTCAAAATCTGGTCATCATTTTCTTATACATATTGTTTCCTTTCATTTCAACCTGATGACGCACCATTCCGGTTCGGTTCGTTTCTGAGCTATTTGAAGCAATCTTTCACCTCGCGTGACAGCATGCCATGCTTTTATGGGCAACTCTGTGTGTAACTTCAAGTGCAATTATGGTAGCCTGTGTGGAGAACGGCGGAGAACGGCGGAGGAGGGGGGTAGACATACTCCCATTATGTGGGTGGGGGCATGTGTGAGGGGGCGATAACAGAATTTACACTGGATGGATTGCATTTAAACTCCGTAATTTGCGTGGATGTGGGGACACAAAAATTGTTTGCCAGACAATTACTGCGGGTATGTGTTCCTAATCCCAAGCGGATCATATGAAAGGGAATAATTGATTCCTTCAGTTTGCATCGCCGATAAGTGATCGAGGCAAGGACACATGCACTCACACTTACCTTTGAAAGACTGTTGTTATTAAATTGAAAAAAAAAATATATATATTTATATTTTCTATTTTTTTTCCTTATTTTTATTAAAAACATTTTTATTTAAAATCTGTCAGTTTGCTCGGATAGGTTTTTCCCCCTCACCCCCCCCCCTCTTTCTCCGCAGATACGTCACTTTTGTTCAATGCGTCGGACACTTTTGTTGAATTCTTTGGTTTCTTCGGTTCTTTTATTGTCGGTCTCCTATCTATTGTACTGTCGGTGTTAATCCTGGTGCTCTCTTGAAAAGAAAAAAAAAAGTTTTGTCTCATCCACAGACGACCCATAAGTCCGTCTCTAGCGACGTGGCTGGGCAAGTGACTCGATAACTATAACTGCTTTTACGCGTCCTGGCTCATTTATTTATAGCTTAAATGATGTGAGGAAACCGAATAATGCCACGATTTAACAATTTCACCCAAACGTTTAGTTTATAGAGTGGCTGTCACGAGATGTAGGCCAAATACCGTAATAATTCTTAAAGCCATTTTTAGATAAGAAACCCCCAAATTTTTATTTGCCATTATTAACTGCAAAAAAAAAAAAAAAAAAACGAAAAAAAAACGAAAAAAGACATTTGCTGATAGGCCAAATACCGTAATAATTCTTAAAGCCATTTTTAGAGCAGAATCCCTCAAATTCTTATTTGCCATTATTAACTGCAAAAAAAAAAAAAAAACGAAAAAAAAACGAAAAAAGACATTTGCTGCTTGGATGGATCACCGTTTTAAGTACCGGCAATTTATCAATACAGACGCAGTTCACCTGTTCTTGATTGTGTGATCGATGCTGCAATGTGGAGGCATTGGTGCGTGTGTGTCTTTGAATGGAGACACCGGTGTGGGATGATCTCAGTGTGTGGACAACATCTCACTTCTTGACATGAGTGAAGTTGCTGACTTTTTACGACTGTCCCGTACGTTAGAAATGGAATGTACAAGTGTTAAGTACTGAATACACCTTCGTGGGATCTTCCATTGTGCGTGGCCTCGTTGTGTGTGTTAGTGTGTGTGTCCTTATGTGTTTTAGTAGGTGTGTGTTTGTTTGAGCGTATTTTAGTGTGTTTGTGCATGTGTGTGTTAGAGTGTGTTTTTGTGTGCGCGTGTTATTTTTAGTTTATGCTTGTGTGTGTGTGTGTGTTAGTACATTTTCTTAAATGTCTGTAATTTTTTTTTTTTTAAAGTTGCAACACTACCTGGCTTTTTAAAAATACACTCTTTAAGCTATCACTTGCATAGATATTTTGTTAAAATTTTCAACACAATACATCAGGCTTCTTTTTTATACATTTAAGAAATAAACTTTACATATCCTGTTTTTTTGTTGTTTTTTTTTGTTTTGTTTTTTTTGTTGTTGTTGCTGTTGTTTTGTAAGAGGAGTGATTGGGGGGGGGGAGGAGGGCGTTGTTCAGCTGCGTCATGCAATCTGATTCCTTGATTAAAATAAACTACATTCCCATTACCATTCTCAACATAAAAAAATATGTAAGAAAAAACAGTGTAAAGCAATATACATCCATAAATCGTATTAAGTCTACAGAAAAGATTTCTTTCTTTTGAACTCTTAGTCCCCATTTGTCCACGATTGTACATTTCTCCGTTTGCTAGCAAAACAAAAAACAGGAAAAAAAATAACCACAAAAAAGACAAAGCCCATCTCAGCTCATTGATGACGTGAGATAGTTTTTTATTTTTTTTTAATCAGCTCCAGGAAGCCAAGTCATTTTTTTCTTTGGGTGGACGTGCGTTTTCACACAAGGTTCCCAGTTTTTTTATCCTGAAGATGTATATTGTTCTCCCTCTATTTTAAAGAAAGAAACGAGACAAAGCTAATCAAATAGCATCTTTTAAGACATTAAAAATGAAACCAATTCGTTATTCTTTTTTTTAAATCATCTTTAAAAATATATATATATATATTTAATGCTTCAAATATTCGACTCCGCGCGCTATAGATTAAATGGTTACTCCACCTCACTCATCCCACCCGCCTAAAAGAAATAATTGTTTTAAGTGTTGATATTTACGTCATCTAAGAATTATTTCACTAAATGGTGAAAGAAGGAGGCTGATGTTTAATTGGGATAGAGCCCTCGATGAAATAAGAGCCGCGATGTGTTCATGTCCTCACACATTTACTAAGATCCAGCTGACATAGTCGGAATGATGATCTGATGATAGCTGACATTGTCCCAATGATGTTCTGATGATAGTTGACATATTCTAAATGATGATCTGATGATAGCTGACAAAGTCGAAATGATAATCTGTTGATAGCTGATATAGTCGAAATGATGATCTGTTGATAGCTGGCATAGTCCAAATGATGATCTGATGATAGCTGACATAGCCGAAATGATGATCTGATGATAGCTGGCAATGAATTAAATCCTGACAATTGTTTTTTCTTATTAGGTGGAGGCTGACAAACTGTCAATCAAGACACACAAAACAGACTGTTTCCAGGCTTAAGAACATTGACAGACACACAAGAGAGACTGTTTCCAGGCTTAAGAACATTGACAGACACACAAGAGAGGCTGTTTCCAGGCCTAAGAGCATTGACAGACACACAAGAGAGACTGTTTCCGGGCTTAAGTACATTGACAGACACACAAGAGAGACTTTTTCCAGGCTTAAGAACATTGACAGACACACAAGAGAGACTGTTTCCAGGCTTAAAAACATTGACAGACACACAAGAGAAACTGTTTCCAGGCTTAAGAACATTGACAGACACACAAGAGAGACTGTTTCCAGGCTTAAGAACATTGAGAGACACACAAGAGAGGCTGTTTCCAGGCTTAAGAACATTGACAGACACACAAGAAAGACTGTTTCCGGGCTTAAGAACATTGATACACACACAAGAGAGACTGTTTCCAGGCTTAAGAACATTGACAGTCACACAAGAGAGGCTGTTTCTAGGCTTAAGAACATTGACAGACACACAAGAGAGGCTGTTTCCAGGCTTAAGAACATTGAGAGACACACAAGAGAGGCTGTTTCCAGGCTTAAGAACATTGACAGACACACAAGAGAGACTGTTTCCGGGCTTAAGAACATTGACACACACACAAGAGAGACTGTTTCCAGGCTTAAGAACATTGACAGTCACACAAGAGAGGCTGTTTCTAGGCTTAAGAACATTGACAGACACACAAGAGAGACTGTTTCCAGGCTTAATAACATTGACAGACACACAAGAGATACTGTTTCCGGGCTTAAGAACATTGACAGACACACAAGAGAGACTTTTTACAGGCTTAAGAACATTGACAGACACACAAAAGAGGATGTTTCCAGGCTTAAGAACATTGACAGACACACAAGAGAGGCGGTTTCCAGGCTTAAGAACATTTTCAAACAAAGCCACATCTTGCCGTGAACGATCATACCGGCAGAAATGAAAACACGTGTATTATTTGTGGTCTAGGTTTCTGGGACAAGTGTCAGTCAACCAAAGTCGCCCATTGATACGAAATACGTTAACGGTTTTTTTTTTTTTAAATCACATCAGTTTTATTCAGCGGTTCTCTACGTGTGGGATGCGACCCCTTTGGTGGTCGAACGACCGTTACGAAATTGTCGCCCAAGACCATTTTGAAATCACATATTTATGAAGTAATAAAGGAAAATAATGCTATGGTTCGAGGCCACCACTACTTGAGGAACTGGAATAAAGGGTCGAGGCATTAGAAAGGTTGAGAAACACTGGTTTAATTGATGGTTTAAATGCTGTTTTTTTTTTTTAAACTTACACAAATCGGGTGTTGGCTTGTGTAAGTAAATGTTTGATTACAACTTCAAAAATGTATCATCCATATGTCGCGTCGCCTTACAAATGAATTCTATAAAATGTGCACTTTTTGCCTTCGTGCAATAAATCGCCCGAGATTCATACACTTTTTTTGCGATCTATTTTCTTTTTAAAAGATGGTTTTATATAGGTCTAAATCAAGATTATATTTTGAAAAGGCTATTAACATTTTTACTAAATCATTTGTAAAAATGCAGATAATTTTATGAGAAAGCCATTTTTTTCCCTGATATGCTCGACCGACATCTGCTGGAATAAATATTCGGCTGTCTGTTCAGTTACGTGCATTTTGAAATCAAATTTAAAAAAAAAAAATTCTGAATTATTTTGTTTCTTATCGCAGGAAAACTTTCAAAACCCCATTAGGAAAGATACGTACACACTTGAAGCAATAAAAAGTTCATGATATTTGCATTACTTTCCTATATGGCACTTGAAATTAAATGGATTTTATGTTAGTTTGAGAATGCAATGTAAAGATTAAAATGACACTGGTAAGCAGGGCCGTGTCACGAAAAAACAGCGCCCCGGGCAGAGCCTGAATAAAGACGCCCCCACTTGCCAAAACAGTATCTATTAATACAGATAATGTGACTGAAAAATGACGGTGCAAGCGCACTTTGAAGATAACGCACATGGCGGATTGTTGTGAACTAGATTAAGGGGCGTGAATTTTTTGGTATGAAAAAAGGTGTTTAGTGTAGAGAGTATATGTGTTACTCTATCTATTATGCTGAGTTTTCGAGACGCATTGTGCGTAAGGGGAAATGAAGTATTGTGATGTAGTTTGTTGTGATTGAGCATTGGCAGATGACTTGGTTTGGTTAATAAAGATATTTTATGCCATGAAGCATCGGCTTGTGTAGTTCATATAATTACCCCTAGACAAACGAAGCTAACGGACCTTGGTAAGAACCAGTTCGTAAAACGGGTGTCCCATCACCACCCACACCCCCCTTTTTTTTTCCCAACCTCAACTTTCTTTTCCAGTACCCGTATGGCATCCCTTACGTGTCTAAGTCGTGTACAAAAATAGGATATACACTGTTTAAAAGTAAAATCTCCGACTAGTTCCACAAGAAGAAAGTGCGACTTGCAAAAAAAGCTTTGGTCGAGGTACTTTTGCTGCTATGCGCAGCTGAGTAAGAACGGAATTGGGGCTTTTAAACTGGCGTCAATATGGTAGACCGAACCAAAGCATAGGTTATAATACTTTGTTACAGCATCTTATTTTCTTCTGTCTCTCCGCGTGTCT
This sequence comes from Lymnaea stagnalis, assembly GCA_964033795.1. Taxonomy (NCBI): domain Eukaryota; kingdom Metazoa; phylum Mollusca; class Gastropoda; family Lymnaeidae; genus Lymnaea; species Lymnaea stagnalis. The sequence continues at coordinate 157,587 of CAXITT010000076.1, forward strand.
ATCGATTTTTTGTTGAGTCTTTTAAAACGTAAATCGATGACAAATGAGTTGGCTGATAAAACAGAATTGCCAGAAATTTAGTCACGTTATTTTGGAAGTGATCAGTCTTGTGTGTTGAACCCTAAGGAGGATTGTGTTGGAAGTGATCAGTCTTATGTGTTGAACCCTAAGGAGGATTGTGTTGGAAGTGATCAGTCTTATGTGTTGAACATTAAGGGGTATTTTTTTGGAAGTGATCAGTCTTGTGTGTTGAGCCCCAAAGGGATTTGTGTTGAAAGTTATCAGTCTTGTATTTTGAACCTAAGTGGTTTATTTTGAAAGTGATCATTCTTGTGTGTTGAATTCTAAGGGATTTGTGTTGGAAGTGATCATTCTCGTGCGTTGAAATTTAATTGCTTTGTGTTGAAGGTGATCAGTCTTGTGTGTTGAACACTAAGGAGGATTGTGTTGGAAGTGATCAGTCTTGTTTGTTGAACCTAAGTGGTTTATTTTGGAAGTGATCAGTTTGGTGTGCTGAACTCTAAGGGGGTTTAATGCTCACCTCGTTACGTAAAATGTGTTGGTATGAGTCAATATGCACATGTGTACGTAGACGTGACGAAAGATTTAGTGCAGGAGTGTATGAGGGTGTTTCTGGTCTATATGATGGTGTTAACTCTGGTATATGATGGTGTTAACGTGGCAGACTAATGTGGGGATTGCATTGTCTCACGTGTGAGTGTATGTTAATGTGTCTGACGTTTGCGTGTATGCTAAATAGGTCTGTTAAATGTGGTAACAACCTCGCTATTTTTACTGTGTTTTAGTCATTCAAGTTCGAGTTGAGTATTTGCAATGATAAACTTTGTTTGGTTTAGTCAATGAAAAGGATTTTTTCAACGCTTCTAACGTTTTATTTAACGAGACATCCACTGGGTTTTCTTTTGTTGTTTTTGTCAAACCTCCCCATCTGATAAAATAGTGATTTTTACCACTCTAGCGGGCGACATTCTTTTTCATTTTCTAATAAAAATCTAGAATTGTCTCCTTTTAAAAATGAGCCAGCCATTAAATTTGTAGTGCCTGCTGAGCAACGCCTTTTTTTCGGAGGACCCATTACTTTCAGCCGCTCACCCTCTTCCCCAAAATCTCCCACATCCGGTTGACTTTGGTCGAGTTCAGCGGTTCTCAAACTGAGGGTCGCGATCCTTTTGGGGGTCGGACGACTCTTACACAGGGGTCGCCTAAGACCATAGGAAAACACATGTTAATAAGTAGCAACAAAAATAAATTTATGGTTGGGGGGTAACCACAACACGAGGAACTTTAATGAAGGGTTGGGGCTTTAGGAAGGTTGAGAACCACTCGTCTAGTTCGCCCACGTTTCCGGAACACCAAAGTGCCATTTTCCTAATTGCCATTATTACCCCAGAGGGCGTCACCACGTTAGATCCGTCAAACGCCCCCCCAACCACATACACACACACATGTCTTTAAGGGCTACCGACTCAACACAAAGCTACATTCTACTCACTGGTCAACACCTGGGTTCATTTTATTTCGTGGATCACTAACTTCCAACGCTAAAGATAGCCCGACGATTCACACCTAAAGTAATAAAAAAAAATAATTGACCACAGACCCGCCCACCTGAACAATAATTGGCGTTAAAATTTGCTTTAGCCGTAAGCGCGCAATCATCCCTGGTTTTGGCGTTAAGAAACAATTCAGGGCAAAGAACACTGACTTCACCACTGACATTCCCATAAACAATTACACCAGAAACAATAGAAAATGCTTCAAATAATAAATAATAGCATGGTACCACCTGGACAATGCCACCGCGAACTCGACATCTATCGAAAGCTTCAGCGCTGCTCTGGTATCAGCTAGGAGCTGTTAGAATAGCAACATCATACCCGCAACCGTTGCACAGGTGCCAGAACATGGATGCATCAACGAACACTACCAGAACCAGAAGAAACACTTACCATATGTTAGTGTGTTGTAGCCAGCGCTGCTACACGGTCTGTGAATAGCGGAGTTGCCTTGAAGCTAGCAAGTCAAGTGCTTGAAGAACCCTTTTCAGGATGTAGCATCGTAATAAATGTGTTTGATGCTGCTGTTGTTTAACGCATGCGCGACGCCATCCAACAGGCAATCGTTTCCAAGGTTTTGATGACTTCCGGTCTTACAACAAAACCAAAGTTGTTTGTTTTGTTCTCATTCTCCGTTAATTATTTTAAATTGTATCTTTTGTCTTTGCTTTCTGGTTTGTTTGGGTTTTTTTTATCTGATGATGGATTTCCGTCAAAAGGTCCACTGCTTATGTTATGTATTTACCATTTCTTCAATTTTAAGAAAGAGTTTTAACAAATAAATTTTAAAAAAAAGTAAACTAGGTCATAAAAATTCGTTGTCTAATTTAAACCAAGGATTGAAAACACAACAATTTAGAATTATAAATCAGGGGGCACATGAAAACACAACAATTTAGAATTATAAATCAGGGGCACATGAAAACACAACAATTTAGAATTATATATCAGGGGCACATGAAAAAACAACAATTTAGAATTATAAATCAGGGGGACATGAAAACACAACAATTTAGAATTATAAATCAGGAGGACATGAAAACACAACAATTTAGAATTATATATCAGGAGGACATGAAAACACAACAATTTAGAATTATATATCAGGGGCACATGAAAACACAACAATTTAGAATTATATATCAGGGGCACATGAAAACACAACAATTTAGAATTATATATCAGGGGCACATGAAAACACAACAATTTAGAATTATATATCAGGGGCACATGAAAACACAACAATTTAGAATTATATATCAGGGGCACATGAAAACACAACAATTTAGAATTATATATCAGGGGCACATGAAAACACAACAATTTAGAATTATATATCAGGGGCACATGAAAACACAACAATTTAGAATTATATATCAGGGGCACATGAAAACACAACAATTTAGAATTATATATCAGGGGCACATGAAAACACAACAATTTAGAATTATATATCAGGGGCACATGAAAAAACAACAATTTAGAATTATAAATCAGGGGGACATGAAAACACAACAATTTAGAATTATAAATCAGGAGGACATGAAAACACAACAATTTAGAATTATATATCAGGGGCACATGAAAACACAACAATTTAGAATTATAAATCAGGGGCACATGAAAACACAACAATTTAGAATTATAAATCAGGGGGCACATGAAAACACAACAATTTAGAATTATAAATCAGGGGGACATGAAACTAAAATTTTCACGTTTTTAAAGATATAAACAAAATATATTAGTGAAGAAATGTCAGGAGTTTTTTTTTCTTTATGAAACGTTTACAAATGGACTTAATTAATGCGCCATGGTAATTTAATACCACACCTTTGAATTAGCCTAGTCTCCAAATAAAATGTTTTGTTTGTGTGTTTGTAGCTGATGCCATACCATGACTGTAGGAAACGTGAGCCATGTACTTTCGTTAAAACAAACCGATGAGATGGGGCATCGTTAATGTTGCAAAGCTGTTCTCCAAATCTATCAGATAACCGACTCTCGCAAACTAAAAATAAATAAATAAAAACATTATCTTATACATATAATTAGATGGCATAAGCCTTGTGGGAGGCCATAAGGGATTATCCATACAAGAGGATAAAGATGATCAAAACAAAAACAACTCGAGCCAAACGAGGGGGATAAGTAATAAAGTATGGAATCGATGATCAAAAGGACCTATTAAAATGAGGGTCGACCGATTGGGGACACACAGATCAATGAAATCAATGGGGCACGCAATTACAGAAACAAACAAGGTGTGATCATGGGAAGAATGTCTCTCTTGTGGACTTTCATCTCAACATGTGTTATGCTTCAAAATGTGGTCAGACAATAGAAAACTCGAGGTGTCGTGGTTTGTAATGGGTTAACAAACACGCATCATGTTGCTGTTATCTGTCACTGTAACGTACTTCGAGTTGACATTAAAAACAATATCTAAACTTGTTTGTAGAGGTTGTTGGTTTTAGTGTTGGTCAAAAAGTAGGTCCTGGTCACGCATCAGCCTCCAGTGAGTTTTCTCACAATACATCAGAAACAAGTGTGTCCCTCAAAGCAGCTACTTGTGTGTTTCTACACTATTGATTCCATACTTGTCATAAAGTGCGTGTTTTCTTACTACACCTCAGCTGCTATAGCATTTTTTCAATACGCATCGGTCATAAATGTGTCGATACACAAAATCACCTGTATGTTTTCTCACTAACCATTAGACACTAGTGTGTGTTTTCACTACGCATAAGGCGCTTAGTGTGTGTTTTCACTACCCATAAGGCGCTTAGTGTGTGTTCTCACTACCCATCAGGCATTAGTGTGTGTTTTCACTACCCATAAGGCGCTTAGTGTGTGTTCTCACTACCCATCAGGCATTAGTGTGTGTTTTCACTACCCATTTGCGCTTAGTGTGTGTTTTCACTACCCATAAGGCACTAGTGTGTGTTCTCACTGCCCATAAGGCGCTTAGTGTGTGTTCTCACTACCCATCAGGCATTAGTGTGTGTTCTCACTACCCAACAGCAATTAGTATGTGTTCTCACTACCCATGAGGCATTAGTATGTGTTCTCACTACCCATCAGGCATTAGTATGTGTTCTCACTACCCATCAGGCATTAGTGTGTGTTCTCACTATCCATCAGGCACTAGTGTGTGTTTTCACTACCCATCAGGCACTAGTGTGTGTTTTCACTACCCATCAGGCACTAATGTGTGTTCTCACTACCCATCAGGCATTAGTGTGTGTTCTCACTACCCATCAGGCATTAGTGTGTGTTCTCACTACCCATCAGGCATTAGTGTGTGTTCTCACTACCCATCAGGCATTAGTGTGTGTTCTCACTACCCATCAGGCACTAGTGTGTGTTATCACTACCCATCAGGCACTAGTGTGTGTTCTCACTACCCATCAGGCACTAGTGTGTGTTCTCACTACCCATCAGGCATTAGTGTGTGTTCTCACTACCCATCAGGCATTAGTGTGTGTTCTCACTACCCATCAGGCATTAGTGTGTGTTCTCACAACCCATCAGGCACTAGCGTGTGTTCTCACTACCCATCAGGCACTAATGTGTCTCTGGGTACCACACCATAACAATTATTGACTCTGAATCTTATGTAAGCGATATTGTTTAAGTAAAGTTGAGCAATGCAGATTAGAAGTTAACGAAACAATTTTGTATCCTGCATACGTAAGAGACAGTGAAGTAAGTCTGGTATATAGAATTTCAATATAATGTCGTTTTAAATATGCAGCAGAAAGAAATATTTCAACAGACAAAAAGGGGTTCCAGCGGTTGTGCTACGGTTTTTTTACATTTAGGATTGTTCATTACAAAATTTGCTTCACTTGCTGAAAATAAAATAATTTGTACTTTATTACTTTTTTTTTTTAAATTCTATTGTTTTTTTTTTTAAATGTAACGAAGATAACATTGTAACCATTTTGTATTTGAATTTTTAATATAAGAGCAACTTGGGAATTAGCAAGACAGTTGGTACAGTTATAATATTTGGTGTCTTAATTGTGCTTACATAATAACATTCGATCGTTTCATTTTTTTTTTATGTCTCACTTCACAATAATCATGTATGCACCAACATGGCATCATATATAAGATCCTATTAGCGAGCCTTATTATTTATACATTTTTTTAAAAAATCATTTTTTAAAATTCAATACTTAGACATTCTGCTGGAATGATTTTTGTTTACTTCTCTAAACCCTAACACGAAGGTTTAAATAATAATTCTAGCCTGATATCAAAGCACATGGCCTTGCCACAAATCTATTCATCCTTAAAAGATGAGAGAATTCAGTGAGCCGGGCGGATAGGGCGATATTGCCACATGAAATAAAGTATCTGATTCATTCATAATTTACATTTTTTTTTCAAAAGTTTTTGTTCAATCATGTTTGTTTCCTAATTCCATCAGAGTTGTTCAATAATGTTTGTTTCCTAATTCCATCAGTGTTGTTCAATCATGTTTGTTTCCTAATTCCATCAGTGTTGTTCAATCATGATTGTTTGCTAATGCCATCAGTGTTGTTCCATCATGTTTGTTTGCTAATGTCATCAGTGTTGTCCAATCATGTTTGTCTGCTAATGCCATCAATGCTGTCCTATCATGTTTGTTTACTAAATCTCAGGAAGCACGCTGATTTCAAACGAATCTTAATGGATATGCTTGTTATGTCCCTGCTAAGAAAGATTTGTTTCACTTTGATCTTCGCTTTCAGTACTCAATAAATAATATTATTGATCAACATTGAGGATATAAATCGATCATATTCTGATCATCCCTAGTGGGGGATGCGTGTAATCTGTTCCTGTAAGACAGTGACAAGTTATGTTAGTTCATTGGATGCCTCCAAGCTGGTCTCACACTCATAAACAACATTCTACGAATCTCTTCCGATGACGCCTACAAACGCCCACAATTTGGAATTGTTTATCTATCTGTAAGTGGATTGTTGTTGTTGTTGTTGTTTTTTCTTAAAATCGCATATAGGGTCGATATTCATAGTTTTATTTACATTCAGGAAATTTTAATTTCTCTCTTTCGAACTGCGCTAATTTTACACTTGTCCGTTGCCACAGCGTGTTGGCTTCGCATGTTACTAAGTTGCCGCGAATCCAAACTGTCCGAGTACACTGCTCATGAAAAGTTTGCAATTAAGTCAGTAAGAGTATAATTGTCATATCTTCCTACTGTGAGTGTTTGTAAATACAACATGAAAGTGGTTGTGGATCTCTTTTCGTAAACGACTCTCATCGGTTTAATGGAACTGTGCATCTCTTTTCTTAAATTTTGGCAGCAATGCCCTGGATGGACAATGTGGGCAGCACTGCCCTCATTGATGTGACCAAGTATGATAGTGCTTTAAGAAGAGAGATGAATAGTGTGGGTAGCCCTGCAGGGGCATCATTTCATGTTTTTCCTTAAGGGGAAGGAGGGGAGGCCAAACTAAAACTTGTTGTTTATTAACAAGTTGTTTATTACTGGAGGAGCAAAAGTACATAGTGTAGCAATGTGTGTAAGCACCAAACGGCTGCAATAGAAATTTAAATAAAACCTCCAAATTCATGAAGGGGGGGGGAATGCCCCACCCTGCCCTACCCTAATGACATCCCTGCAGCCCTGCCTAATGACGTCCCTGCATCCCTTCCTAATGACGTCCCTGCATCCCTGCCTAATGACGTCCCTGCAGCCCTGCCTAATGACGTCCCTGCAGCCCTGCCTAATGACGTCCCTGCATCCCTGCCTAATTACGTCCCTGCAGCCCTGCCTAATGACGTCACTGCAGCCCTGCCTAATGACGTCACTGCATCCCTGCCTAATGACGTCCCTGCAGCCCTGCCTAATGACGTCCCTGCATCCCTGCCTAATGACGTCCCTGCATCCCTGCCTAATGACGTCCCTGCAGCCCTGCCTAATGACGTCCCTGCAGCCCTGCCTAATGACGTCCCTGCATCCCTGCCTAATGACGTCCCTGCAGCCCTGCCTAATGACGTCCCTGCAGCGCTGCCTAATGACGTCCCTGCATCCCTGCCTAATGCCGTCCCTGCAGCCCTGCCTAATGACGTCCCTGCAGCCCTGCCTAATGACGTCCCTGCAGCCCTGCCTAATGACGTCCCTACAGCCCTTCCTAATGCCGTCCCTGCAGCCCTGCCATCAATATAAGTGACAACTCAAACAAAAACAAGCAGCTCTACAAATTTTTTCTGACATAAAACAAGGTTATAAGTACATCCCAAAATGAAACGAAATTAACTTTGAAAAAAACAACAATCAAGGCCAAGCAAACATTGCCATTAATCTACGGCAGTTTTATAACCAGTAATTGGTTGTTTGCCTCGTAGCATCCAATTGTAAGTAGTTTTAGTTGCCGGAAGTCAGCGTCACCAACTCCGGGGACTAAATTATGCAGGCAAATAGAGTTAGCTATCCTCAGCATACTTCCTGTCTACGGACATAAGATTGATCCCCGAGAGTGATCCGAAGGATCCGAAGGAAAGTTCAAATCCTGCCCAAGCCCGGACAAACAAGAGCAGACTGGTCAATCGGACAAGGTGGATTGCTTTAGGTAGCTGGACGAAATAAGGGATTATTTTCTAACTGCCATAAAATTGGATTGATATTATAAACTTCTAAAAACACCACCAATAAAAATAATTAAATATATATATATATATATATAATTTAGAATGACATATAATGTATCACATAAAGTAACATCTTCTTTACGTGTAATTTTGCATACTATTTAACTAATTACCTGAAATATAACAATTGAAGTAGCTACCGGTACCGATTTAGCGTCTGGTATCTAATTTACTATCCAGTGTAGCACCAAAAGTAGAATACAATGAAGCTTGTAATGCAGAAACCAACATAGGGTCCCATGTAGCATCCAAATTAGTGTTCAATTCTGCATCCAAAGTAGAATCTAATGTAGCATTTATTTATTTTTTATGGAATAGCTAACGTAGCATCCATCGCAGTATTTAAAGTGGATTCCTATAAAGCATCTATTTTATGTAGCACTTATCTAATGTAGCATCTATCTAATGAAGCATCTATCTAATGTAGTATCTACCTAATGTAGCATCTACCTAATGTAGCACTTATCTAATGTAGCATCTATCTAATGTATCATCTATCTAATGTAGTATATACCTAATGTAGCATCTACCTAATGTAGCATCTATCTAATGCAGCATCTATCTAATATAGGATCGAACCTTGAGACTTAGTTACAACATAATCGTTTCCAATGATTTATTTTATATCAAAAGATAACTAAATCAAATATTGTGAAAAATTTATGCATAAGGTAACAGACAGTAGGTCACGTGCTAGGTGGCATGTCCGGATGTCATCAGTCTCAATACATCTCAAACTTGACTGTCCTTTCAATAGCACCTTGTATTGTTAACTCTGAATAACAATTAGTCTTGAGTTCTTTCACCTGTTGAGGAGACTTTTCCCTTTGCACAGAACCACTCATGGTGGTGGTGGTGGGGGTGGTTGTGAAGGCGGTGGTGGTGGTAATGGTGGTGTAGGCAACCACTCACGGTGGGGGTGTAAGCCAACACTCAGAGCTGTCCTTGATTGTTTCCGGTGTGTCTGGTCCACGGGTCTGTGCTCCAAACAACGGGGTAAGACATACAAATGACAGAACTGAATATAATTTGTGGTCCACCGAGACGGAATAAGCCGCATTGAGTGTCATTCTTCTGAGTAGAAATTCTATAGACTATCTCACACAAAATGTTTCAAACTGACAATGCAATAAATACAACAACAAATAAACAAAAGAAAGTCAAAGTATTTCCAAAAGATTTCAAAATAGCTGTCTCTGTTTTATTTAGATTTTTATCCTTACAAATGACACACCGTATATTAATTAATAAACTCAAATTGTCTATTATTGTATTTATTTTTATAGTTGCATTTTAAATTTGAAAACAAAGGAGATTACACAACCGCTTAAAACCAAATTTTTCCTATTAAACTTTTATATTCATTTTTTATTGTTTTATTTTATATTAATAGTATAATACTCCACCCGATTTTACACAGCAGATTTCTCTCACCAACTATTTCAGAAAAACAAAAGAAAATATGCCCTAAACGCACTTGCGATAGTGTTTTTATTGCATCTCATTTAGCGCAATTATCGAGATATTACTTTTCCATGAAATCATTGGTATCATATTTCCTTCATCTTATCTTTCCCTCGAAAAACAGGAAAAATTGATTTTTTTTTTATACGTGTTTAACAGTGGAGAAAATTTGACAGAATGTGTTGTCATCGGCAACGTGTCTATGTGCCAAAGGTAAACTCGATTGGTTGACGGGAAGTGGGTCAATTAACCTTCCGCAGATTTTACTCCAAACACAGAAAAGCAAAGCAAAAAAAAAATTTTTTTCAATGAAACATTGTTAATTAAAGGCATACAAATTTGGTCGATTAATCCTGAGGATTTCTGACGTGTTAATAAGTATTCATTTGTCCAAAGAAATTATAAGAAGGCATGCTTCGTTTGATTTAGCATTTGACTGGCACTTAAAACAATTGTGACCTGCACAATGTCTGCTCGCACTAAGATAGATGGGATCTTCTCGGTGTGATGGCACTTGAGATAAAACCGGTAAGATGCCGGAAGTAGTGTGATGAAAATCCAATTGATAATATTCTTACGGAGATAATCTTTCCAAAGTTAGGAAAACGGAAGAAATGGGTTCCCTTTTCGTTGTCTAAGTATTTTTTTGCAAACGAAAATGTGAAGAGTATCTGTGCAGAAAGAAACAGCGTTTCCTAGTTAACATGGAGATTTCCAAGCCAGTGTTTATAAACTATTCCGGAAATTCTCATTAAAGCCAGTGTTTCCAAGCTAAGTCAGATTTTTTTTTTTTTATTAGTGGGACAGAGCAGAATTAGACAAATAACTTTAACATATTTTGTTGACAAATACTGTAAAGATAATAAAGACAAGGTGGCAGACCTTGAGGAGAAAAATACTTTTAAGTCGGAAATCTGATTGCATAGAATCAGAGAAGCATTGGGAACCGGTGTTATTTTCAAGCTAAACTACGTGTCAAATACTCGAACATATTTAAAAGATTGATATGTGTTACGCTACTTGTACTAGGGGTACGATTTAATCTACTATTTAACTATTCTAAACTAATATCACCACACTCACACTTACATCCAATGGCACCAATGGCAATAACAATATATAACTACTTTCTTTCTATAAATCATACAAGAAGGGTGGCTCAGCTCACGAATAATGACTATTTAACTACAATTTAAAAAAGAAACAAAATGCACACATGATATTACATAATATAACAACAGAAAGACAACCAAATATACTGTATACTACTCATTACTCAATACTCTGGCTGGTTAGTGCTGGCGCTTGGGGTACCTTGTAACTTGCCCTCAGGTAAGGGCCCAAATCATAAACACAGCAGAAGTGGTCTGATTGCCCTCTCTCTCTCGCATGGTTACTGCAGCACTGCGCACGTAATGGGTCTAGACTCTAAGGCTCTAACGGTGTGGCGCCCATGGTCCGTGTTGCTGTCTCCCGTAAGCGAAATCTACTCTTGAATTCCTTATAGACCAGGGGTCGGGAACCTTTTGGTCTGAGAGAGCCATGGACACCACATATTTTGAAAATTAATTTTGTGAGAGTCATACATTATGTTTAAAACGAAACATTTAGGTACATGTGTGCATTTTGTGTAATTTCAACACTAAAAATGCAATAATTATGTCTCTGAATTCTTTTTAATAACATTGTCTTGCTGTTGCTAATCAATAGTGAGTATTTCTTACCATTAATGCGACTTTTTTTTTTATAATCGAACGTTTCTCTGCGAGCCAGATGCAGCCATCAATGGAGCCAAATCTGTTTGCGAGCTATAGGTTCCCGACCCCTGTTATAGAGGATGTCAGCGTTAGTATGGCCACTAACCGACTGACCTCAACTGCCGTGTACTGAAGGATTTGACTCCACTAGCCTGCACTAAGCTAGACTAGACTGAACTACAGTGGACTCGACTGGCTAGAAATTAGATTAAGGAATGCGACGCATAAAACATTACTAAACATTCGAATCACCACAAATCATTAATCATTAATCATAAGCGAACTAACGTTTCTTAATAAAAAATCTTACACGCCAATTTCTTTCATCTAAATCTACAAACACGTGAAAATTAAAGATGACAAACCTAGCCAAATATGAGTGAACAAACCTCATCAAAAGAATATAGCTGACCAGGCTCTCTGCACAAATTACAGGTTAAAGGGAGCGATTAGCGTCGTGCCCTGATGATATATTACAGCAGTGGTTCTTAACCTGGGTTCGATCGAACCCCAGGGGTTCGGTGAGTCAGTCTCAGGGGTTCGGCGGAGGACAAAAAAAAATATTTTAAAAAAATCATATTTTATTTTTCCTATTAAGAAGGTTCTGTGAATGCGCATATGAAACTGGTGGGGTTCGGTACCTCCAAAAATGTTAAGAACCACTGTATTACAGGGAGCGTGGATAAGCTTTCTCCAGATGAAGCTCATTGTTTTTGGTTGGGTCACGGTCAAGGTTACCAGGTTAATTTCCATACATTGTTTGGGCCAACCCTATTTGTATAATCTCACGTGGGGTAGGGATGGAGAGAGTGTGAGCCAGCGGGTCTCAAAAGGTGAGGACCAGCGGATCTAGACAATGTGTACGAAAACACCTTAGTCATCAGTTTGTTCAACGATCCCATATGTTCACTGAACAATGAAGATGACAAATTTAACAATCTATTGCACCTTCTCAACATTTTATAAACACAACCTTAGCTTCCCTCCAGGTTACCTTGTCCCAATACTTTTAGGCTACCTAATCGATGCGACGTCATTTTGGATTGAAAAGGTAATTAACCTGTGTGTTTTTGTCCTCCCTTTTCTACGCGTGCTGGAATAAAATCCCGGAGATAGAGGGAGATTTTCCGTGTTTAATAACGACTTTTTTTTATTGAAACTAACGATCTCAAACTTTATATGATTTTTTTTTTAAACTACAATTAATTAGAAAAATCTTCTAGGCTAGACATTGATACATTTATATAAATATATCAATTTGGATTAAAGTGAGTTTAAAAGTCCGAGATTCGCCTGCTAGATTACATTTCTCAGTAAATATTAAACCACATTTTATTTAAAACGTTATATCGCTTCCTAACGAGCCCATAATAATATGTGTTTTCTTTGATCAACCTATGGGGGGAAACAAAGTATCGGCCAAGGCAGCCCGGTCAGTGTCAATATGTCTGAATTTCAGACAACAAAAGAATGTTATGTGAGACAACTTGAAAAGTGTTTTGTGATAACTAAATACAATGGCGTTCTTCGCCGAATGTTTTTCTCACAGATGCATTCTACTAAAGCAAACATCTTTGTTATCGTCCATACATTTTATGTATTTTCTTGGACGTCATTCCATGTTCCAACTTGCTTATTTGAACTTAAATTTAAATTTTATGGAAGGCTGTTAAGAGCTTTTGAGACCTTTTAACACATTTTTGCCTACATAGTATTTGTTTCTAAGTAAAAATAATATACTTATTGACTGTATTTTTTTTATTAATCAGTCTTATATTTATCTGGTTCAAATGACTCTTATATTTCAATGGTTCAACTGACTCTTATATTTAATTGGTTCAACTGACTTTTATATTGAACTTGTTTACCTAAATCTTATATTTAACCGGTTCAACTGACATATTTAACCTGTTCGACTGGCTGTTATATTTAACCTGTTAAACTGACTCTTATATTTAACCTGTTCAACTGACTCTTATATTAACTGGTTCATATGACTCTTATATTTAACATGTTAAACTGACTCTTAAATTTAACTTTTAAACTGACCCTCTATTTAACTGGCTCTAAAAACTATAAGAAATGATGTCTTATTTAAGTTTAGCATTAAGAAGAAAACAGATAAACTCTTCAAATAATTATTGTGTAAAATTGAGCTCCTCTTTGTCAAAGAACTCCTCATACCGACAACATGAAGATATCCTTTGACATTGTAACACAAATCTAATATCTTAAGAAAAAAAACTACCTTCGAGCCAGAGCTCTTTAGGTCTTACACGACATACCCCTTTCTCCCCCCAACCCATATAGCACTAACTAGACGGGCCGGGAAGCGGCACGCCGGAGGCACACCGTCTTTGATACAACCCCACCCGCCTCCTGCTGGTCTGCTGGTGGTGCGGATTTCGTAGCACCTGCAGTCGATCTCTCTTGGTGCTGGGATGGGTATATCTTAACGTCCCTAAAAAAAAACCTTCCCATCCCGGGTTGGCGTCCGACACCCTCTAGGAGGGATTTCTACACGTGGTTTATACTTTGTGATTAAGTCACATCGTACCTTGGACAAAACAGTTGCCTAGAAAAAGCCCCCTCACAGGCTGTGGGATAGAATCATTGGCGTGGGTGGCCACAACCCACCCATGCCTCATCGCCCATTAAAGGTAAAGACCGACCGAAAGTGATTTTCTGATTTCGGCCGAAACCAAAAATAGGCCGAAAGTTAAAAAATGAATTTCGGCCTAAACTGAACGATTAAAGAGACGTTCGGCTGGAACCGAAGCCAAATCCAAAAATGAAATATTTAGATATTTTGAAATTCGTTTACGCATACATACATTCTGCATACATCGAAAGTGATGGGGGAAAGTATCAATATTAACATTCTTTTTATATTTTATAAATATGAGATAATCGTGAATATTAATAAATAAACATCTAATATAGGCTCAAACTCGCGGCCCGCGAGCCATTTGTGCCCCGCAAGACGATCTTTTGCGGCTCGTTACATGACAGCAAAGTTTAGTGTAAATGCGCCGGCGCATTTCCCCCATTCTCATATCTATAACGTGACTCTCCGCGACGGTTTCAGTCGAATCTCAACGACTAGTCTAATTCTGATTTTTTAAAATATTTCTATATATATTTTTATGATGATTATAGTGGAAAAAAACATTTTAAAATCGGAATAAAAGTTTTTTTTTTATTTTATAGCTTTTTATGAGACAAACATGGCAAAGAGTGCAGCTTTGAGAAAAGTTTTTAAAAGTGTGTTGACGGGTAATGCACAGCCATATACACAACATATACCTTACAACAATTATTGGGGCTCTAATAGAGCCAATTGCCACCAAAATATATGTTATTAAGGCTCTAAAAATATCCCCACAATGTTTCGTAATACTAATGCTTTGTGTTTTCACTAATAACTTGCAAGATATCACTATATTAATATTTAACCTAGTAACAACACACTAGTCTTTTCGTGATGGTGACATACTTATTTCGTTCGGAGACCAACCGCCCTCACCCCCATTGGTGGCAAAAATTATTTTTTTTAAAAACAGTCTCTTAAAATTGTTGTTCTGATCATGGGTCTCGACGTAGAGTCGCAAAGACACAGCTCTGCAGTAGACCTACTCCATAATTATAATACGAACCCGTGATACATGCACGCGCATGTTATTTCGTCAATAACAATGTTTATCGGCATGCTAATAATGAATTTTAAGTAATGAATGGTTTGAAAAGGCCTACGTTTGCTTTTTAACATTAAAAAAATAAAATAAATAAATATTAAAAAAATAAAATAAATAAATAAAAAAGGGAACTTTTACCATTCCAATGGATAATGCAATATTATTCACATTTGCCTATGATAACATTGATGAGCATGATAATGATAAATCAAAATGAATACCGAAATTGAAGGAATTGAATAAACCCAACGGTGACAAATTGTATTTTTGAAACAAAAATTTAAACAAAAATAATGATACAAATTTTACCATTCCTTTAGTTTTTCTTCCATTAAACTGTTTACATTTGTCTGGGCCTAATTGAACTGCAATTTGTTTTAAAATATAGGACAGTACAAGTAGATGATCATGAAGCTGTGGGCAGCTTTCGCTGAGTCTTAGTCATATATAACGTACAATGACAGCAAGCCGTAGATCACTAATGAATATCAAATTGTCGGCCTAGACAGACTTCTGTTAGATGACCGAAAACCTCAGTCGAAAGTCTAAGTCAGTTTCGGCCGAAACCGAAAATAAACCGAAAGTTAACTTTTCTCTTTCGGCCGAAACCGAAATTAAGCCGAAAGTTAACTTTTCAGTTTCGGCCAAAAGCGAAAATAGGCAGAAAGTGATGAAATGGCCACTTTCGGCGTCGGAACCGAAGCCGAAATTCGGTCGGTCTCTAATTAACGGCAACATGTACTCAAATCTCGACCTGTTTGTGGCGTTATTTTCAACTGCACTTAGCATGTAACGTGCAGACGTGCTCTTTCTAACGCAGATTTCATGCAAGAACTTTATCTCTCACACGCAGGTCCCTTTACATGGTGATATCGTGTACCGGGTATCGCCAAGGGGTCAAAACCTGACGGACATGCTGACCAGATCCCCGGGAGGGGGACGTTGTAACACAAATAATGGTTCTAAGAGATAATTGAATCACAATGGATTGCCTCTGTTGTTTGTTTTTTTGGTTTGTTTTTTTCTTTTTTGGAGGGGGCCTGTTTTGTTTTTTTTCTTATGGATCTAATATTTACATTCATCTTTAGTGAGTGTTACCGACGAATGCTCCTTTATCGTTTAGAAATGTTTTACTAGGATTAGATAGATTATGGAGCGTATTGTACGACCTCAAGTCTGCCACAAAACTAAATCAATTAAAAAAAAAACACACACAATGGATTCGTTTAGCAATTATCGAACCAGCTGCAGTTCGCTCTATGAGAAGGTATCGGACATGGTTGTAAAAATAAATGATCAATGCTTGAGTTGCCGGGGATGCAATCATCAAAATAATTTAGTTTTATTAAATCACCTGCAGTGCACATGTTGACATCATATAAACTTGAAGCCAGCCAGTGCACATGATTTAACTTTTCCAAGTACTGAGTTGACTTTGCACTCTACACACAGTGGCCTGTAAAACTTATGTCTACTTTCATTTTTCAATGCACTTTTGTATGTTTTAAAATTAATATTTTTTTAAAAATCAATAAGATGATATCGTAATAAAAAATTTAAAAAAAAACGGTATTGTGAGATTCATTTTTAAATATACTTTTGTTCCCGAAATTTCCACTGTGTCCGTGGCGCACTGGGTTCCAGTAGGAGGGTTGCGCAATGCAACGCACTACATAAAATTGTCTTGAATCCGGACTAATGAAATATATAAGTCACTTAGTCTTCTGTTGTGAAATACTCAACGATGTTACTGGGTGCGAACGTGCTCCCCTCATTCTGTAAATATTTTTTTTTTTTTTAAACTAACCGTGTTGCGTAATGTACATAGCGGACAGCATATATCATTTGAGTACTCTACGCGTTACTCTCACCACGTCTTTACAGTGTGCGATAAAAATAGTATATCACTGGTGTGAAGTCAGGTCTAAAAAATTTTTATTTCACTGGTGTGAAGTCAGGTCTAAAAAAAATAGTTTATCTCTGGTATGAAGTAAGGTCTAAAAAAATAGTATATCACTGGTGTGAAGTAAGGTCTAAAAAAATAGTATATCACTGGTGTGAAGTCAGGTCTAAAAAAATTATATATCACTGGTGTGAAGTCAGGTCTAAAAAAAATAGTATATCACTGGTGTGAAGTCAGGTCTAAAAAATAGTATTTCACTGGTGTGAAGTCAGGTCTAAAAAATAGTATACCACTAGTGTGAAGTCAGGTCTAAAAAATAGTATATCACTGCTGTGAAGTAAGGTCTAAAAAATAGTATATCACTGGTGTGAAGTCAGGTCTAAAAAATAGTATATCACTGGTGTGAAGTCAGTTCTAAAAAAAAATAGTATATCACTGGTGTAAAGTCAGGTCTTAAAAAATAGTATATCACTGGTGTGAAGTCAGTTCTAAAAAAATAGTACATCATTGGTGTGAAGTCAGGTCTAAAAAAATAGCATATCACTGGTGTCAAGTCAGGTATAAAAAAAATAGTATATCACTGGTGTAAAGTCAGGTCTTAAAAAATAGTATATCACTGGTGTGAAGTCAGGTCTAAAAAATAGTATTTCACTGGTGTGAAGTCAGGTCTAAAAAATAGTATACCACTAGTGTGAAGTCAGGTCTAAAAAAATAGTATATCACTGCTGTGAAGTAAGGTCTAAAAATAGTATATCACTGGTGTGAAGTCAGGTCTAAAAAATAGTATATCACTGGTGTGAAGTCAGTTCTAAAAAAAAATAGTATATCACTGGTGTAAAGTCAGGTCTTAAAAAATAGTATATCACTGGTGNAAAAAAAAAAGTAAAATACCGGTTTGAAAATAAGGGTAAAAAAAAAGTTACCCCCCCCCCCCCCCCCCCGGTGTGAAGTAAGGTAAAAATAAAATATTAAAATGAACTTGGCTATTTAAAAAAAATAAAGTATTTTTGAAAACGTTAATAATAGGTTCTTGGCAAAAAAATATATTTTTTCTTCCTCTTTTAAAATTGCTACACCAAAATAGCTCCTTTTCCTGTCATGGCGCCCCCCCTCCGCCCACTTCGCAGTCTAATGATCCCTTATAGAAACATTTATCAAAGCGAAATGACTCTGCTCAGAAAACGTTCGGATGAAATGGGAATTTTTCCTTTTTTTTAACGCAACCCTTTGATTTATTGATTCCTTTCGTAAATCATCCATTCAAATTTCAGCTCTAGCGCCGACTATCATTGGATTGGTGAAAACTCAAAATGTCTTCTTTATATTTTTGTAATGACGGATTTCTTTAGCCTTTCAAGGACTGGAAAGATCTAAGTGATTTACTTTCTTTCTCTCTCTCTCTTTTTTCTTTTTTTAAATGAGACATTTTTTTAGAATATTTCAAGCGCAGCCTTCTATATCTTAGTGATGGAAAAAGTGTATCTAGAGGTCGTCGTTATAGAAACAAATGTCTCTACGGAGGCTGTGACCGGATGAAGTTTAACGTATGTGGGATAGCGAACAGCAGCTCCGTAAAAAAAAGGAGGAAGGGGGGGAGGAGTAAACATCTTTAATGTTTAATGGGGAAGAATATGAACGCAAATGACGAGCATAAATTCCATGTTGTTTACTTTGATGTAGTAAAGACACTCTTCCACAATAAACAGATCTTTGAAATGTGTTTACGTAAACATTGCATAGTTTTTTTTGTTATTTTTCCAGGGCCAGACTTTAAGTGGAACGTAAAAAAAAATAAACACTAGTAGGGCGGAGATGGAGTTTTGCTCCTGGTATACGCTAACATGATGAGAACTTCTGTTGCTGTTGTTGTTGTTGTTAATTTCAGTTCTCCTTTTTGCATCGTTTAAGGACACTTAAATTTTCAAGTTTCACACTAAATCGTTTTTTTCCTCATCTCTCGACCTGATCCCAGGACCCAACCCGGTTTCAGGACCCACCCTGATCCCAGGACCCAACCCGGTTTCAGGACCCACCCTGATCCCAGGACCCACCCCGATCCACCCCCACCCGCTCCATCCCCACCCATGTTATTCCTAGTTTAAAATTGCAAGCCATTAAAATTAACTTGAAATTTCTTTCGGATCTAATTTTGGCTAACAAACAAGAAACCTTTGTCATGGGACTCTTTAATTGTTGTCATGAAAGTCTTTAATTGCTGGGACTACTATTTATTTTATTTTTTTTTTGCTTTTTGGGGGGGAAAGGGTGGGGGGGGAGTTAAACGGTATTTAATGTGAAATGAAATATGATTTTTAGTTATCTTTTAAGAGATTAGAATCATATGTAAATATTAATTCGAATATTTAATTATTTATTTTTTTGTAATAAGTGTGGAAAATTTTGAAAACCAACCCATGTCTTCTTAACACAGTTATGCCATTCATATATGATGTATAAAAATGACCAGTTTTAAAAACCCAGAAAAATATTCAGACCTTTCCAACAGGATTTTCTTTTTTCTTTTTGTCTCTGGTAAAACCTGAAAAATGTTTACAAAAGGTAACTATTTTACGTAAGTTTGTGGTGGTTTATTTTTGTTATTGTTTTTTGTTTTGTTTTTGGGGGGAGGGTGTAATATACTTTTTTTTTATTTGCGTTCAACATGTAAAATGACGTTATCAGTGGTTCTGTGATGGAAACATTTTTTCAAAGGAATGGATAAATTTTTAAAATTCATTTATTTCATTAAGTAATTTACCACAAAATGTTTCCAATAAAATTTAAAAACCACATTACAATTTAATAATATCAAATTAAATATGTTTTTAACGCAACCAGGTCAAGCTGAGCCACTTTCTGGGTACGCCCTCCCCTCACTTTGCATTCAAATTTGCTAATTTTAAAAAGTGTACCCTTCACAATTAAGCCCCTTAATATCCGAGGCTCCCCCTTCCCTTGCAGCCATAAGGGTAGCCGGGCTGAAACGAAGGCTCTTGGACAAGTCACACCTACATTTTTAACTTGCATTGCATTGTTTGTTCTTAGATGCAGTGTAAAAGGATGCAAAACTAAATTCAGGTATGTGACAAAATGCATTCTTGAATTATCAAAACATTTCTATGTGCTATAGTTTTTTAAATGGAGTGAGAGGAATACCATTAAGGCGCCACAACTGGAATGAAATTAGTTGGTATGGAATTAGATTTGTACTTGATCGTTAGAATGGCTGATTTTGGCATTTCCCGCACGAAAGTCTGAAATTCCCCCTCCAAAATTGTCTGAAAGAAACAAGGAATGGAAATTATATTATGTGCCAAAATGCATAACTACGTTGTTCGTTTATTTAAAAGGGGACCTCTGTACCCGCTGTTCCTCGAGAGTCTTCGGCTCATTCACTTTCCGATCCCCCTTCCCTTATGCAAATCTTTGTGATGGTACGAAGAATCAACGTTTTTTTTTTTGGCAAAACTAACACCTTGGGACGCGCTACAATTGAAGTGAATTAAGTTCCTGTATGGCACAACCTGATGCCTGCAAAATTCAGCTCCCCCCCCCCCAACAGCAAATATCCAAATAAAAACACATTTCCGATCCCTCTTCCCTTATGCAAATCTTTGTTATGGTACGAAGAACCAACGTTTTTTTTTTTGGCAAAACTAACACCTTGGGACGCGCTACAATTGAAGTGAATTAAGTTCCTGTATGGCACAACCTGATGCCTGCAAAATTCAGCTCCCCCCCCCCCAACAGCAAATAGTCTAATAGAAACACATGTACACTCCCCACTGTACCTGATCATTGTGAAATAATCCACAGAAAATTCTTCGGGGAGATGCTCCCTAGCCTCCTCCCCAACTTTTCCCATTAAAAACCATCGGTACCCTCGATGTCTGCTTTACTTCTAGATAAAAAAATAAAAGCATAGCTGGACCAGGTCGCCAAATCCGGTACCAATAGTGTTAGTGCTGGTAGATACACTTCCTAGTGGCGTAGCTAGTGCAGATGCTGATAGATACAATTTCTAGTGGCGTTTTCGGTGTTAGCGTTGACAGATACACTTCCTAGTGGCGTAGCTAGTGCTAGTGCTGATAGATACACTTCGTAGTGGCGTGGCTAGTGCCATCGTGGCCAGACCAATACTTTTGCCACACTCCCTTTCACGAAAAAAAAAGTCTGAGGTTGAACAAAAATGCCGCTTTTCTATATACAGAAAAAGTGACACATGGGCGGACCACCCGATATGCCCCTTTCTACTTCATTAGAGAGGCGTAGCAAGAGTTTTGGAGCCCATGGGAAAGGATTATTTTTAAGCCACCCCCACCTCTAAAAAATAACCTGAAACCTCGCATAAATATCCTCAAAGCCACATTTTGGTGTCTCCGCTAATCTGGCGTTCGGTTACATATGTCCCCTTCTGCCGCCCTTTTTAGCTACGCCTCTGGCCACTAGCACCGCGCACCCGAAAATCTGACATGTCCCAACCGGATGATAATGTTTTTAAAAAAAAACACTAGCCACGAGTTATTCAACATTGGTTTACGCTGACCTGTACTTTAGTGAATTGTGTACGCCATGAAGGTTTATAGATATTGTCTTTGGGGATGGGGCTGGCTCTAAGAGCTTATTACACGTTCGCATAAGGTCTAGCTTTAAAAAAAAAATTACGAGCGCAACGATGGTGAGGGGGGGTGGGGTGTCTTAAAATTGACCTGTTTTTATTTAATTTTTTTTTTTTGCATACGTAATATATTGACCACATTTCTTGTTTAAAAACGCAGAGCGGCCCTTACCAATAACTAGGGTAGTTGAAACCAACGCGGCCCCTACCAATAACTAGGGTAGTTGAAACCAACGCGGCCCCTACCAATAACTAGGGTAGTTGAAACCAACGCGGCCCCTACCAATAACTAGGGTAGTTGAAACCAACGCGGCCCCTACCAATAACTAGGGTAGTTGAAACCAACGCGGCCCCTACCAATAACTAGGGTAGTTGAAACCAACGAGCTGATGCAAAGCCAACTCTGCAGCTCCACCGGCTGAAAGGACATCTGGCGAGGGTTTCAAAAAAAAACAACAGCCGCCCTTAATCTTTGTCTCTGTGTAGAGTACTAATTGATACAAGTGAACGGCAACACGGGGGGTGGGGTTTGAGAAAAAAAAAGGTGGGGGGGGCACTCAAGTGGCTTGAGGCGAGATAGCCAGGTTTCAGACAGGAGTATCCGGCAGTACTTTACACAACACTCTAGAAATGGCTGTTACAAACGCTTTCAATTATCTTGAACCAGGGAAGACAAAACATTGTGGTTTGCGTGTTTTTCGTCTGTCTGGTTCTCTTTCTCTCTCTCTCTCTCTCTCTCTCTCTCTCTATCTATCTATCTATCTATCTATCTATCTATCTATCTATCTATCTATCTATCTATCTATCTATCTATCTATCTATCTATCTATCTATCTATCTATCTATCTATCTATCTATCT
>CAXITT010000076.1:183727-195331 GCA_964033795.1 Lymnaea stagnalis
CCCCCCCCCCCCCCATAATGTAAATTTCAGTGTAAGAATTTAGACCCTACGCTCCCGAGTTATTTTTAAAATCTTATTTTTATAATTTTTTTTAAATCAGATTTTATAAATCTGATTGAGCTCCATCGAAATACCAACGTCTACATGCGTCTAAGATCCTTTGATCTTCAGTTATGATTAGTTCGTTGTTTTAAAAAAAAATAATAATAATAACAATATAATGCGAACCTTCCAGAAATCTATGAACCTGAAAGGAACTCAACTTTTTTATGTTTGTTTTTAGGCCGTTATCTCGCACTAGGAGCCCTGACGTCACAAATGGAGGACTCCCAACACATGTCCTGGTTCCTAGATGTTGCGCATGGCCATGTACTTATCAATATAAACTATTTTTAAAAAGTTTTATCTTTTCTTTAAAAAAAAAATAATCAAATTACGTGCTTCAAAGGAGCCAAAATTTAAACTAGCTGCAGAAATATGAACGTTTCGAAATGAGATTACAATAAACACCGCGTGTTTGAACATCCTAGATGTAGATCTTTACGGCCCGGGAGATGTGAGGCCTAAGTCGAGATGGTCCGGTAAAGAACCACTACCATCCTTTGAGATGCCTGGAAGCTTAGGAAACGCCACACTGATGTCTTCTGATCTTATGGTTTTGTTAGACATTCTAAAGGAGACTCACATGACCGAAAGATACGAAAAAAAAAAAAAAAAAAAAAAAAATAAAAGAATGAACCCGTCTTATAACAGCTGCACTCGTGGACTGAAAATATCAAAAGGGGAAGATTACAAATCTATAATTAGAATGTTACACAACTTTTTTTATGTCGTGTTTTGAGGTCGGCTTATATTAGCTCCCCTATTCCTCAAGGCTGTACCATAATATGGTATACTAATAAGTTTTTAAAGGGTTTTTTCCTCTTTAAATGAGTATCTAAAAGGGGAAATAATTATTATGTAACTATTACATTATAAATAAACATTGGTTACAGTAATGAGATTTTCTTAATGGTTCTCGACAGTTTTATTTCAAAGTTTATAATAATGATAATATATATTCTTTTTTTAAATGATATTTTAAAGTCATATTTTAATGCAGTTTACATTTGGGTTATCGCATATGTCATTTAAAAAAAAAAATTATCCACAGTTTTATTTTTAAAAACTAAATGGTAGGACAAATTTTCAATAGTTTTATTTAATTTTTTTATTTTACAAAATATACAATTTTAAAAGACAAAGTTAATCAAGATGTAATGATGAGATTGCATTGGGGAATAACATAGTAAAAGAGATTTGATTTATCGTCGTAATCATTAAACATCTTCGTTCACTAGTCAGTTACTATAAATAATATTCATCTTTGGATCAATTGCCTTTTACTCTGTCTGGCTCAACTGACTCATTTTTTTTTCTTTGGTAAAAATGTTGTTCTTTTTGTGTTTGATTTAAGTTTGATTTTGCACATTGGTCTTTTCTGTCTGCAATAATTGATAGCTCTCTGTTGCGACGAATGGGCTTCTTCCGGTCTTGACTAATAGAACATTTTCTGTCTGGATCAACAGACAATATTCTTAACACTTGGACATAGAAAAGGTTAAACACTTTTAAAAATAATTATTTATGACATGCATTAATTTTAGACGAGGTCGGTAGCGTCACTACGGGGGTGGGGGCCAGTGATGTGGAACGCACGGGTGACACCATTTCAAGTGTGTGGGGGAGGGGGGTGACAACACATGGAAATGTGCAGATTTGACAGTGCTGAATCGAGTCGAATTTATAACATCTAAGTTAAATACAAGAGCAGGATGTCTTGTGGGCTGAGTGTCAGCAGAGCAGGATGTCTTATGGGATTAGTGTCATCAGATTAGGATGTCGTAAGGGCTGAGTGTCACCAGAGTAGGATGTCTTAAAGGATGAGTGTCACCAGAGCAGGATGTCTTAAGGGATGAGTGTCACCGGAGCAGGATGTCTTAAGGGCTGGGTGCCACCAGACCAGGCAGAATGGAAGGAGGGGAATGGGGAATGTCGGGGTGCATGGGGGTAGACACCAACCCTTTAGGGGCGCCACTGGCAGAGGCATATTACGTTTGGTCTACTTTCTATTGAAGCACAACACTCCCCCCCCCCCATGTTTTATTACAAAGTGGTTTTTTTTTATTAGAATGCACTAATTCGTTACAAGGATCACCAATAACAAGCCATAATGATCAATTCATTGATCGTGGGCCCTCAAAATAAAGAAGATGAAGAAGCCCGACTACTCTGGTATTCTCTTAAATGAAGAGATTGTTCATCTTTTATATTACGGCTAACTCTCCTGACCTCATATGTGAGTATGGAAGTTTGTAAGAAGCAAAGAGATTGAGAGAGAGAGAGAGAGAGAGAGAGAGAGAGAGAGAGAGAGAGAGAGAGAGGGAGAGAGAGAGAGGGGGAGAGAGAGAGAGAGAGAGAGAGAGAGAGAGAGAGAGAGAGAGAGAGAGAGAGAGAGAGAGAGAGAGGGTAAGAGAGAGAGGGGGAGAGAGAGAGGGTGAGAGAGAGAGAGAGAGAGAGGGTAAGAGAGAGAGAGAGGGAGAGAGAGAGAGTGAGTGAGTGAAAAAGAGAGAGAGTGTGAGAGAGAACATGTGTGTGTAACGTTGTGTTTACTCGCTGTCCTTGTGTTTATTGATCAGATGATCCGTTTTGGAAAGACGAAACAAAAACGAAGTTGACTGAAATGACGAAAGAGAATTATTTATATCCTATTGTTTATTTTCATGTTTAAATCTTATGTTTTCCCGTGCATTAATGCGCCCAAAATGACTAAAGTAAACACAAATAGGTAGAGGTGAAGTGCCCTCAAGGAGGGCACTTGTTTAGCGTAGGAGGGTAATGTGGAAATAAAAAGAAGATAGTAAGTGGGAGACGATTAGTGAAGACACGACAAGAAGTATAATTACGCCTGTATTGAACTTGAGAAAGTTATTTATATACTTTAAAATTGACCCATAAGGACAGCAATGTAAGCCGATTCGTGTGGAGATCAGCATTTTCACAATCGTTTCAGGCCGAATGAAACATTTCTCCCTAAATTATTTATAATAATTCTTCGAGCGGCTCACGGATTTAGCGCCCCCACTTAAAGTAACGCCCGCGGCTTTTGCCGTGTATTGAGTCCCCGCCCCCCCCCCTCAGGTCACCTCTGGTGATGGGTGTAAGGATGGGGTGGGTAATAGCAGGAGATGTTATTATTTTTTTTTAGAAAATTGTAAATGGTGATTGTTTAAAAAAAAAAAAAAGTTTTAAAAAAATATTTGAGCGCTATCTAGCTATAAAAAACCTTTTTCGAGGTCACCTCTGGTGATGGGTGTAAGGATGGGGTGGGTAATAGCAGGAGATGTTATTATTTTTTTTAGAAAATTGTAAATGGTGATTGTTTAAAAAAAAAAAAGTTTTAAAAAAATATTTGAGCGCTATCTAGCTATAAAAAACCTTTTTCGGTCACAGTTAGTACTCATATGAGCCCTTTATTATTTATTCAGATCAAAGAGAGTCACCAGTTAGTGCGTTGCTAATAAGAGAAGATCGTTAATAAAGATAGTGACCTTTACCCAAGGTAAAACATGTGAGGTTTCATTAAGCAGAATTCGAGATAACGATGTAGTTCCAGACTGAGATATATTGCCTAAAGGACAATACTTTGGTGGGTTTTTTTTTTAAAAATTAAGTTGATAACCTTCCACGACAGTTGTGCTTCAAAATAACGATTTTTTTGTTGTTCTTATTTGTTTGTTGTTGTTGCTGTTTTGTTGGGGTTTTTTTTGTTGCTTTTTTAAATTTTTATGCTTATTTCTTTTGGCTTTAAAAAAAAGCATCTATCAACCTAACATGAGAGATGTTTGGTTTTTTTTTAATCTTTTTTTTTTTTAGATTTCATTTTTTTTTTATTTTGACTGTCAAGACAAATAATAGAAATGTTATTTTTTGTGATTTACAGGCAAAGAAATTCTGTAACCATAGCCATTAACGAGACATTTAAATAATTTATAATATATATTTACATAAGGTCAACTTACATTTTCAGGATTAATGGTATTTTAACATTTCGTCACTGTCAGTTTGAGATGTTTAAAAATAGATTGAAAATAACGATAAATGTCAATTGAATATATAACAAATTCAGAAAGGCATAGATCATCTGTTCGCATCTCCTGACATGAAAACGAATAGCGCCGAGAATAAAGTAATTTAGTTATAGCACTAAATGCGAACATCACGTGCCAAAAGATTCAAATCCTTTCACCATTCAATCAGATACACCTGGATTCTTGTAAAACCAATTAGAGCTTTGACTAAAAATAGTTTTTATACTGTTTTAAAATGATCTTCTTTTCACAAAAGAGTTCACATTTTCACGAAAATAAAAAGAACAACATTTTAAGAGATATTCGAATTTGTCAAAACATTTTTTTTTTAAATTATTCGTGTCTTAAATCTCATTTACAAGATTAAAGTCTACGGCACTCCATGATAATAAAGAGTCCTTAAAGGGCGACAATTACTCTATCAAAGACGAGGAAGGGACCAATTATCTTCGGAAAAAATCAATAAATTGACTGCTATCGTGTCTGCTGCACTGGCCCAGACCTCGTGTGGGTTGACAATCATGGTTCTATACCGTCGGAGACCTTGCCATTTGCAGTGCAACACGGAATAGGACTTTTTTTGTCTTCTTCTAGTTAATGGCGCTTTGAACTGTGGTGGGTAGCCACCGAAAAGATCCCCATCGGTTTGTATTTCGGATACTTAATTTCGGACACATAAATTAATATTTTTTTTTAAAGGCAACTAATTGACGGGGAAGGTTCTTCTACCAAATGTGTTCAGGTTTAGGATCTAATGTGTTCAGGTTTAGGATCTAATGTGTTCAGGTTTAGGATCTAATGTGTTCAGGTTTAGGATCTAATGTGTTCAGGTTTAGGATCTAATGTGTTCAGGTTTAGGATCTAATGTGTTCAGGTTTAGGATCTAATGTGTTCAGGTTTAGGATCTAATGTGTTCAGGTTTAGGATCTAAAATCATGGCATGACGATTTTTATGTGTGTGTGTGTCTGCTTTTCTGTGAATTAACTTAGCATTTTTTTTTTTTTATTTTTTTTGTGGTTGGCTTGTTGACTGAGTGAGTGGGTCGCAAAATCTTCGGACGGATAATCGGCGCACTTCTCGTCAAGCTATCGAGATGAAACGAGGCACAAACATTCATTGCTGATGACAACATATTATATCAAATGTTCAACGTCAAGCCTTAACCTCAACCCCCAACAATGCGTTTCTCCTGTTTTCCTAGGGGAAGATGAAATGAAATTTCCGATTGCTGCGCTAAATGAGATTCTTTAAAAATATCGCAAGTGCGTTTAGTGTGTTCAATTTTTGTCCTGAAATATTTGGTGAAATGAATCTGTGTTGTGTAAAAGTGGGTGAATCATAAGAATATTAACATAGTCCAGGGGCGTGACCAGAAATGTGCAGTTGCGAGCCTCTGGGGGAGGGGGCACTAACTGGGATTCTTTTAAAGTAGGTTACCCTTAGGAATATTTTGTCAAATTTTCAGCCCCATCCCCCATTGCTGGATATTAAATTGTATAAATGATTTTTGCGACAAAAAAAAAAAAAAAACTGTGCTATTAGGGGTTGCTTAATTTGCAAATATACTGTTATTTGTTTGAGACATTTTTAATAGTAGACCAATTCTCTATAAACCCTGACTGATTCCCCCTCCTCTGACCGATAAACGATCTTGCTGGCTGCCGTCCATGGTTTGCCTTGTAAAAGTTATGTGCTGGGGTGGGTGAGTATACATTGCTGTTCTTTATTTCATAAATGTATTTTATTTTAATGTCATGATCATGTCTCTTTTGATAAAATTTTTATGTACAGCGCGGTGAGGCCAGCCCTAGGCTGGGGTACCGCGCTATATAAGACGTCTTATTATTAGTATTAGCATTATTATTAATCGACTTTTCAGTAGAGTGAAATATTAAACTATGAAATGAAGTTGAATCTGGAGGCTGATAAATTTCTTTCATTTCCCCCCTCCCCCCCCCCCCCCCCCCCCCCCCCCCTTTTTTTCNCCCCCCCCGTCAGATGAAAAAAATACAAACGTTTTAAACAATAAACGTCACGTCGTAACCAAAAAGAAATTAACAAAAAATAATGAATCAAAATCGCGAAAACAGTTTTACATCAATTGCACGAGTCTTATCATTTCAAGTGTCCTCTCAATTTCTTTTTAAGCATGCTCTTAGAGTTGCGAGAGCTATTTTAATTAACTGTATGTTTTAAAGAGTTTATTTATATGAAAACATATTTTGTCCTTCGTAAAGCCATTTATTAACGCGAATACCTCTGCACGAGATTAACACTAAAAAAAACAAACATATTTCATGTTCAGGTAATTTCTGTGTTCACAGGAACGTTGCAGATACATCATGTCACACCTATGAATTCATGGGAGATAAGTATTATGGGAGTTATTACTTATGTAATATACAGAGTATTGGGAATTTAAGAAATCTGGCCAATCAGAGGAGAGCAAGGAGGAGACAAAAATGGAGCCTGAATAATAGGACAGTTGAATTCACGAAGGTTGTGAAGGAAGATAGATTGAAAGAAACAGAAAACGTTCATGTTCAAATGAAGATCTATAGTGTTGTAACACTTTATCAAGTAAAGAAGTTTACCGAGAAGCTGGTATTGAAATACACATGATACATTCCAAGTGTTTTCGGATTGTGTATGTTCGGCATGAGATGTAGACCTATTTTGTATTTGACTATTAATATTAAAATTATTGTGATCGCGTTTAATAAAGTACTAGTCACTATTCGACCACTATACCTCAGTTGTGATTTAAAAGACATTGTGATTGTGACACATCACTTCCTAAAGTCGCAGGGCTTTGATCAAGACAAAGGGGGATAAACAAACAAAAAATCAAGTAGTCTGAGCTTGACTCGACTTGTTGAGAGGCTCCAATAAGGTACACCGGGTTCCAGTGTCTATCAGCCAACATTTGTTGATTAATCTAATCAAGACACTAGCTAAGGCTTGTAAGCCAAGGTCATAAGGATTTTTGTCCAGACAAAATAGTGTAGGTCTTTAAATTTGTACATACCTCGTACAAGCACTGAAATTTATCATGTTAATTAACATTTGAAATATCATGTTTATATCTTCGTTTATATCATGCTCGTAGCCGTGGATGATTAATGAATGAATCTAGTTTTTCTGCAGTTAGAGGCAAAAAAGTATTGCTTCCCCGCCGTTTGAAGTTAGGTTTCTTCATTTTAAGTGTTCTCATGGCAGCAGTTGTCCGCCCTCAAAACGTAACCAGTCTGACCAATGACCTGCTAGCGCACCTTTTTTAATCCCTATTTCTGGCCCTAATCGTTTTAATAAAAGTTTTAGCCACTAAAAATGTGCGAAAATATTGACTTTTGAGCTAGAATGTTGACTTTTGTGCTAGAATTTTGACTTTTGTGCTAGAATGTAGATTTTTGTGCTAGGATTTTTATTTTTGTGCTAGAATGTTGACTTATATTTGTCAATATTGTTAACCACAAAGAAAATGTGAATTTCACAAATTACCTTGGTATAAAAAATATTAAATAATTTAAGATTTCTTGTGATTTATTGATTACCTAATGATGTGAGAATTCATCGCTTCTCATCAAGCACCGATTTGACTTAAAAAGAAAGCCAGTAATATCACACAAAAATACCTTCCCTTAAAGGAATATTCATTTGTAAAACTTTAAACAAAATGTCATAGGATACATTCCATACCATTTTATCACTAATACATAAGAGCGGCTCCATCAAGGTGATTCTTTACCTCAAAGTGAGGATCAAACGATAGGAAAATTCTGACGCGCCTTGATATCTAGCTCAGTGATGGGATACATTTGAGAAATTAACCTGAATTTTAATGTACATACTTTTTATAGTGCCCCTATCTTATGGATAAACAACATTAACCCATTTGGAACAGGGATCCCAGTTTATTTCAATTGGATCTCAATTTATCTGAATTGATAAACCGACGTAGATTTAACATTGGGGATAGAGACCGACCGAATTTGGGCCTCGGCTCCGGTTTCGGCGCCGAAAGTTTGACCACTTTCGGCCTAGTTACGGTTTCGGCCGAAAAAGAAAAATTAACTTTCTGTTTAGTTTCAGTTTTGGCCGAAAGTTACTGAGAGTTTCGGTCTTCTACCAAAAGTCAGTCAATCTGTCTCTAGGCCGGCAATCAGATATTCATTATTGCTCAACGTCTTGCTGTTATCGTATTTTATATGAAAACTGCTTACAGCTGCATGATGACCTTTGTTTCCACACAAATATAGATTTAAATTAGGCTTAGACAAATTTAAACAGTTTTGTGGAAGAAAAACTAATGGGATGTTAATATTAATTTCATTTTTTTTATATAAAATTTGTAACCCTAGGTTTATTCAAATCATTTATTTTTGACATTCATTTTGGTTTATCATTATCATGCTCATCAATTTTGTCAAAGGAAATGGTGAAAAAATACTGAATAATCATAGGGAATGAAAATATTTCCATTATTTTTTATTTAAAAAAAAAGAAAACGTAGGCTTTTTCAATTCATTTATTTCTTGAAAAGCATCATTATCATGTTGATTTTAATTGTTATTGACGAAATAAACACATATGTGCATGTATAACGAGTTCGTATAATAATTATGTAGTTATCTTACTGTAGACCTTTTTACTTTTATGATTTTGGCTACCATTTTAGATTTCTTTTGTGATTCTCCGTCGAGATCCGTCAGAAAACAATTTTAAGAGACCAGGCTAAAAATATCCCCCCCCCCCCCATGGGGAGGAGTGAGGTTGGTCAACGAACGAAATAATTACGTCACCAACACGAAAAATTACTGTAGACCTTTTTACTTTTATGATTTTGGCTACCATTTTAGATTTCTTTTGTGATTCTCCGTCGAGATCCGTCAGAAAACAATTTTAAGAGACCAGGCTAAAAATATCCCCCCCCCCCCATGGGGATGAGTGAGGTTGGTCAACGAACGAAATAATTACGTCACCAACACGAAAATACTAATGTATTGGTGCTAGGCTAAATATTAATACAGCGATATCTTGCCAGCTATTTCTGAAAACACAAAGCATTACCATGACGATAAACGCGAAACATTGTGGTGATATTTTTGTAACCTTAATAATTGATGTTTAGGTGAAAATTGACTCTATTAGAGCCACAATAACTGTTGTAGTTATATGTTCTAGGATGTAATTGTATTATAAAAGCAAATGGTCTATTTTGCCTGAATTTTGCACCCCGTCGAAATTTTGTCCTAACATATTACTTTAAAAAATATTTTAAAGAATTTTAAATTACTTATCAATTAAAATGGCAAAAGGAAAACTATTCAGTAGTTGTTTATTGATTGTCTTTTTTTTTTATAAAAAGAATTTAAACATTGACATTTTCCCCTTCATTTCTCGATACATGCAGTATGTATGCGTGAAAGAATTTAAAAGAATTTAAAATGATCTTAATATTTCGGTTTCGTCTTCGGTTTCTTTAAGTTTTTGGTTACGGCTTTGTTTCGGCCGAAAGTCATTCTTAATTTTCGGCCTAGTTTCGGTTGTAGCCGAAATCAGAAAATCCCATTCGTTTGGTCTCTAATTGGTGAATACATTTTTGTTTAATGAGGCAGCTTTTATAATGTTTAATTTTCTTTAATTCATAGCCTCTTGGGGTACTTAGCTTTAATATAGATCAACTGAAACTGGTTTGGCCCCATCTAGAATATTTAAAAGAGCCAATATTTACCAGAGCCAAGCCGGTTATATTGGCTGGCTGATAAAAGCCAGAGCCAAGTCGGTTATATTGGGAGGTTGATACAAGCCAGAGCCAAGCCAGTTATAATGGCTGGCTGATACAAGCCAGAGCAAAGCCGGTTATATTGGCTGGCTGATAAAAGCCAGAGCCAAGCCAGTTATATTAGCTGTTTGATACAAGCCAGAGCCGATCCGTTTATATTGGTTGGCTGATAAAAGCCAGAGCAGGGCCGGTTATAATGGCTGGTTGAAAAATACAAATATTTCAATGGCTAATAAAACAAAAAAAAATTTTTTTCTGCACTTAATTCGAATATTGTCTCAAAACAAATCAATACATTTGATTCATCGTGATCGATCGCTTCAATAAAGCTACAACTGAGAGTCATTGTTGAGCATTTATTAATGTAATGTGTAGAACTATATGAAAAAATTTGCTGTATAAAAAACTAAACACATTTTGCATGATATACCCCACCCTTTTCAACACAGATACCTAAGATCAGCTCAGATGAGTGCGAATTATTTCCCTTAAAGTTACAACCGAAAGGTATAAAAGAATTATTTTGTTCCCCCAGTCTTTCAGAATTTACCAGGGTACTCCACTAGCAGTTAATAAATCTAAATGATGATTATGTAAGTAATTATTTTCACTAAGGGTTTACTCCCCAAGCGGTTATCAAATCTAAATGATCACTAATTAAGTCATTATTGTTAGTAGGGGAGTGAAATTGTATGGTACATAATGGATTGTTTTTACGCTAGAGCAGTGGTCGGCAACGCGTGGCTTGCTAGCCGCACGTGACTCTATAGCCACCTGAATGTGGCTCGGCCAGTCAGCCACAAATCGGTTTTGACTCCGAAAACGTGGCTCTTGACAGGTTTTTGAAAATAAATGTGGCTCTCAATTTTTTTTTTCACTCGTCCTGCTGCTGATTGTTGGCTCTTTTGACTAATGAGTTTGCCAACCCCTGCGCTAGAGCAAAACTTCAGCCGTCTTTTGTTTAATTTTTCTAGTTGTTTTTGGTTACAGTATTTACCTATATATGTAAAATTAAATATGTATTAATTAATGGAAAAAAAAACATTTCAACTTTTTAAAATCAATTAACTAATCATATCTTAATTTAATTTTATATGTTTATGTTGACATTAATGTCCCATTGCATGGACAAAACATGTCGTTACTCGGAGCCTATCTGACATATGAAAGGTAAATAATTTTCCACATTATATCGTATTGCTATTTTTGTTACTTTTAAAACTAGTGCCTGGAAAACATATTTACAGTTATGACACAATTAATGAATACTGCCAAGTTATAAAAAAAAAATGTTCCCGTTCAATTTGTCCGTCCGCAAAAGTGCTGCTCACCTCAGGCGAAGATTTGTACAAAAACACATGATTATAAAAATCAATACAATGTGAATATTAGCCTCACGGGACCGGAAATCAATTGGAATATTGAAATGCGCGGAACGTTATTTCTCTCGCATGTTAAGTCAAAAGAGATGAAGATCTTAAAAAAACAATATGTTTGACAAAAATGTGTCAACAGATTTTTTATTTTTTTTAAATAATCATAAGCAGTCCTTTAAATCCTCCATGCACGTCCTTCATGATTAACCAGCGTCCGAAATTTAAGGATGGGTTAAAAAACAAAAAAAAAAAAAAAAAATCTTTTTATATAAATTAAAATTATCTTTTTTTTTTTTTTTTTTTTTTTTTTTT
>CAXITT010000076.1:195561-220594 GCA_964033795.1 Lymnaea stagnalis
GGGGTGGGTGGTGTTGGTTCGGATAATCTATTTGCATTAAAGAAGAAATATATTTTTTACCGATTACACCTACGGTGTTTTAATCTTCCGATTAATTTTTTGAACAGCATTCATCAAAGGTGTATTGGGCTCAGAGGTCTGAGGGTGGAAATGAGGAGATCTCCCAACATTTGATCCGATGCGCAAAGGCGTGTCACTTTATCCTCTGCATTCGTCTACTCTGCGATATGATATTAATGAAACATTTGGCAGATCGCATGATCCCAGGCCTCTGACTACGTGTACAATACTCCAAGACACATCCAGATTTTTACCCCGGATGGAGGTTCGGAGTGGTTTGCCGAGGTTTGTAAACCAATGTTACATTCCATGCAGATAGCGCGCACGATAAAAATAAAAAAAAATTACCAATTTTAAAACGGTTCTTACCATTATAATCACCATACAAAAATTATAAAGAAACATTAAAAAAAATCAGAATTAGACTAGTCGGTGACATTTGACTGAAACCGCCGTGGAGAGTCACGTTATAGATATGAGGATGGGGAAAACGCGCCGGTCACATTAACACTAAACTTTTCTGTCATGTAGCGGGCGACAAAATATCGTCTTGCGGGTCACAAATGGCCCGCGGGCCACGAGTTTGAGACCCCTACATTAGATGTTTATTTATTACTATTCACGATTATCTCATTTTTATAAAAAAAATAATGTAAATATTGATAATTACCCCCCCCCCAAAAAGATTTTTAAAAAAAAAAAAAAGTAAATATTTATAATTCCCCCCCCCCCCCCAAATCATTTTCTATGTATGCAGAATGTATGCGTGAACGAATTTGAAAATATCTGAATATTTCATTTTCGGCTCCTCTTCTCTTCGGTTTCGGCTGAAAGTCTCTTTAAGCTTTCGGTTTCAGCTTCGGTCTCGGCAGACAGTCATTTTTGAACTTTCGGCCAATTTTCGGTTGCGGCTGAAAGTCATTTTGAACTTTCGGCCCAGTTTCGGTTGTGGCCGAAATCAGAAAATCACTTTCGGTCGTCTCTAGTTTCAGATGATCGGCGTTCAGAAAAAACAAATCTCCACTGTATCAATAAGTGTCTTTCCATCTGAAAATGAGTTCGCCCTATGTGAAATTGTTGATTATTTACAAAGGCAATTTTAAGTATGTCCATAAGAATCGATATCTCATTTTTTCCCCGTCGCAATTGTTAAAGATTTTTTTTTAATCCAGACTTTAAAAAAAAATTCTTCCTGTATCCCTTTTAGACACCACTTAGATTGATGTAAACAGCCAGTTTGACCAGCAGACACAATGTTACCTACCATCAGCTCTTCACGGCGGAGGACGTGTTATGATCGCCAGAAGGTTATTTTAAAATAATTTTCAAAAAGCTCAAGTCCCACCTCGCTCCTGTCAGACTATGGCATCCACGGTGAGTGACTTGCCGTCGACCTCAACGCCAGGGTCAGCAGACGTCGACGACTACACGGAGGGTGTCAATCACCTGGACTACATGTTGATTGCCTCCTCACTTCTAGGAATAGCGGCGATTGGAACCTTGTTTAATGGGATAGCCATTGCAGTCTTTATCAGGTAATGACCATCTTGTTTAAATGGGACAACCATTGGCTCCTTTATCAAACATTGATTACCATGTTGTCATGGGGGAGCTGACATTGCAAAAAAACCTTTATCAGGTGACGACCACCTTGTTTAATGGGATAGCCGTTGGCAATCTTCATCAGAAAATCACTGCCCGGGGCTAATCCTGAAAAACTCGCATCACTCTTTATGAACAGTAAATGATAGATCATACATTCCTATTTAGGCCTACATCTGCCTATGATGTTTGCAACCGGGGCGGCTGTCCCCTTTGACCCCTCAGTTTGATTCTCCCCTGCATACACCCGTGTCTGTAACTGATCATTTTGTGAAATCTCTCAAAGGAATTGTTCAAATGTTCAGTAAATTTGTCCCCAAACTACATCAAAGTATTAAATTAGTCTTCCGTAATTTGCCGTAGGGAATGTTATATTCTTGACCCAAATTTATCTTTTACATTATATCTTTTAAAATTTGTAGTATTTCTCTTAGGCTATTTTATTTATTTGACTATTTCAATAGTAAAAAATTTACCGCATTTGGGGAATAAATGCAACACAATCTAAGAATTTATAATTTTAGTCTTTTTTCCGCCCGCTTGGGGGACAGGGGCTGCATGTTAGGAGGACAGGGGCTGCATGCTAGGAGGACAGGGGCTGCATGTTAGGAGGACAGGGGCTGCATGTTAGGAGGACAGGGGCTGCATGTTAGGAGGACAGGGGCTGCATGTTAGGAGGACAGGGGCTGTATGTTAGGAGGACAGGGGCTGCATGTTAAGAGGACAGGGGCTGCATGTTTGGAGGACATGGGCTAAATGTTAGGAGGACAGGGGCTGCATGTTTGGAGGACATGGGCTGCATGTTAGGACTGAGATGTAGCGCGGCCCCGTCGGTAGTAAATATAATCCCCCCCTCTTTTGAAGGAAGAACTGTTTTCCTATAGACAAATGTACAGCTCTCTCTTTCTTTTAATGTCTGATATTTGTTTTCCGCCTGACATCTGATTACTGTACCAAACACACACAAAACACTGCTGGTCATTTAAGGCATCCTGGTCTATTTCAAGTCGTCTTGCCATTGGATCAAGGATCAAGGCTGCGGCTGTTCGCACCGGGGATTCAAGAGTGAGAGGTTGGGTTTATTAAAAAATAATATTAAAAATAGTATTGTTGGGTTTGTAAGGCAAAAAATGGTATCAAATGAAATAATAATTGAATGCATAACATGTTTGTAAACTTACTTCTTCATTTTAACTAAAATAAACTACAACAAATGACATCCAAATAGCATTTAGTCTAAACGAACCCGTGTCCGAATTGCCACTTCGTTGGATCAATTGGAGAATGACGAGAGAGTGAGGGGGGACGAATTGAGCAAATCTCCCCCTCTTTTAACAAAATACACTTCAAGTGACGTCTTCGTATGCCAAGGACGAACAAGAGTACTTCTTTGATCATGATTGTTAACATCATATGTACTTTCTTTGAACTTCTGCTCGTCTTGGTTCTACTACCTTTAAGGTCACTTTGATTACTTTGATCAATCTACCTTTGATAGCAGTGGGTTTTCACTTCGCTTGATTTATTACAGATCCGAAGATGAAAGTTATGATTATCTGAACTCTTGCGGACTTGCCATTGTATTTAATCTGGACTAAAGGGAAATTAGCGAGACAAATTATGGGAAAACATGGGTGGGGGGGGGTTAGAAAGGAACGAAACAACTATTGCAGTCTCCCAGATTGTACAGATTTTGCAATACATTAATCTGAACATCCTAATTATTCAGATTAATTTCATTGAAAAGTCTATTATTCTAATTAAAGATTAATCCAAATTTTAACGCAATTTAAGTGTTTTTAAGTCGCGGCAAACCTATTTCAATATATCATCAATGTAAGGACCACGTTTTTGGGCCAATGCTTTTGTTATCATCTCGAAAACTCAAAATCCCATAGATTATGTAGGTCAGTGGCTCGCTTACATTTTTTTTATTAATCGCGTCCTTGCTGAATCCCTGTGTTCTCAAGTTTTTGTTGTCAAATTATAATAATTATATTTAAAAAAGGTGAATAGTTTTAAATACTTTTTATCTTAAGGTTAGGTAAAAAATAACCCATTTTTAAAGAGCAGCCAAAATATCTTGATTTCCGTTTTATCAAGGCGACCGCCGAATACCCATCTTCATACAACTTAAGAACCTGCTAAGGCAGTACATTGACTGTGCTTTACCACTTAGGATGGTTTATTCGTCCTTTAACGATATCCAAAATCATCTGCACCCATCTTCCTATTTCGTTCTCAAAGTATTGTCGCAAGACGAGTCAGTAAGATTCTCATCTCCCGCAGCAGTCAGTTGAGATTGAACGGTGGCAATAAGTGGATCACGACTCCGTGCACATTTATCAATATTATAATTTTGAAACATTTAAAATTGATAATTATAAAGTTCCATCTAATAGCCACCGTAGAATGGAAATCAATATATAAAGATGTAATAATATATTTGTGGCGCCCTTATGGGAACCACTGCTTTGGACTGTAAGGGTGGACTACTCTTGGGGTCGCACCGTGCAGACATTCCTATTAATGTCCAGTAATTGTTTGTCAGCCAGACCCGTTATCTAGCTTTAATGATTGACATGTCAAGCAATTTTTATACACGCAGTCTTTAAAATCTTTGGAATTCAATCTTGCTATCTAAATTCATTGATAATCAGTTATTTTATTATAAATTTTGTGAATACCTGTACATGTAGCAAGTAGGGCTCAACGATTAGCCCTAACAATATTATATATTTTTGATATAGCTAGACCGTAATTTCCTGTCAAAGAAATTTTAGGCAGTACATGATAATGAGTTGACCAGTCTCTCCGGTTATCATTTTATCCTTCAGTCGAGTGAAGGTCTCCAATATCCAACGTGACCGTTTCGATATCAAATACAGAGAAGAAGGTCTTCCATCAGCAATGACCATGGCACAGGACATGGCATCAGAAACGACACTGAACTGGTGTTGGAAGAACGCCGCAGTACATTAAGATAGGGACACTTCAAATATGAATCTAGGGACACTTCGAATATGAATCTAGAGAAGATACACAACAGACGCCTGATGAATCTTTTAGGATAGTTTATTTCTTTTGAGGTTAGTCGACCAGGAGTTGGGATAATTAAAAACACGTTACTTCCGGCAAATGCGATGACATGTTTTGGACATGACGTTGAGAAGTAGTGAATGCTTTAAATTTGCATCAAATTTGCGTATGAGCGCATTATTCTGTGCGTGGTTTCTTCTTTTTTTCTTTTTTTTCTCGGGGGGGGGGGGGGGGGGGGGGAAAAAAAATGAGAATTTGATCAAATAGTAATTGGAAAGTTGTTCAAAGGCTTCATACGAAAATCGGATCAAATGTATTAACGAAAATTTGAACTGAGCATTCCGACCTTTGTTCTTTTATACTCGAATCCTTAGGGATTTAAAACCTAAGCGATGTTTTTCGATTTGTTTTAAAGACTGAGCATCTTTTCAAGCAAGCGTTATTTTAAGT
Source organism: Lymnaea stagnalis (assembly GCA_964033795.1). NCBI lineage: Eukaryota > Metazoa > Mollusca > Gastropoda > Lymnaeidae > Lymnaea > Lymnaea stagnalis. Next base: position 200,713 of record CAXITT010000076.1, read on the forward strand.
TGTTATTTTCCGATGGAATCTTTTGTATTTTCCATGCATGTCTCATTAAACAGTGTCGGTGCTGTCTTATTACGCAGGTACCGGGATCTCAGGTCACCCACCAACAGTTTCGTCATCGCCCTGTGTGTCTGCGACTTTTTCATGAGTGTCATTGGTGCTCCTATCCCCGCGTACTACTCGCTGCTTGAGTCTTACATAAAGTCAGATCTCCTGTGTTCCCTGGACGCATTTACAGGTACTCTACAGGTGTATTTTTTTAAAATACACTTTATTACTCTAAAAAATCTGGAATGCAGAGTGGTTCCTTGATTGGCGCTGGGGCCCCGTCTCTTAATAGAAAATAACCGAATTAAAATCGGGTAAAAGTAAATTTAATTGGCACAACATTGTTCAGTCGATGTATCATGTCCATTTTTGAAAAAACGTTCTTCAATATTTTTTTTAAAAAACTATTGTACATTTAGCAGTGGTGGTCGTAATTAGCTCAACAATACATAAGAAATATGTGAAGTGATCAACCCACGCAAATCAAGGGAACTATCTTCATGTCTACTAAACCAAGTGCTAATTAAAATACACAGTATTTTAAATTGGAAAATTTGATGAAACTCAAGGCTAGGAATATCTAAACAAATTGATTGTTCAACGGATGTTATCTTCTTCAGTACCGTTTCGGTTCGTTCACATTTTATGAATTCTAAAACTCCATTTTTCTTTTTGTGATGCGCTTTGATCAAAGTAAAATATCAAAAACGAAGTGTGGGGAAAATTTACAGAACCCCCCCCCCCCCAAACCCACCTTCCGTGTCCCCACAAACATTAAATATTTTTTTTTAAATCCTGTTTGTCAAAATTTTCTTTTTGTGAAGCTCTTTGATCAAAGTAAAATATCAAAAACGAAGTGTGGGGAAAATTTACATACCCCCCCCCCCCAAACCCACCTTCCGTGTCCCCACAAACATTAAATATTTTTTTTTAAATCCTGTTTGTCAAAGATTATCATCAACGATCAAAGATGCTAATCAATGATTGAAAGTAAAAATGTATAAAAATGAAATGAAACTTAGTCCATAGTAGTAATGAACCCATAGCAAGTGGTAGTGAATCCCATGGCAAGTGGTAGTGAACCCCATAGCAAGTGTTAGTTAAGCCCTTTAGCCCTTAGCAAGTGTTATTGAACCCCATGGCAAGTGGTAGTGAACCCCATTAGCTTAGCAAGTGGTAGTGAACCCCATAGCTAGTGGTAGTGAACCGAATGGAAATTGGTAGTGAACCCCTTTAGCTCTTAGCAGGTGGTAGTGAACCCCATTGCAAGTTTTAGTGAAGCCCTTTAGCCCTTAGCTAGTGGAAGAAGAACCGAATGGCAAATTGTAGTGAACCCTTTTAGCTCTTAGCAAGTTTAGTGAACCCCATAGCAAGTGTTAGTGAACCCCTTTAGCCCTTTGCAAAACGTAGTGAACCCCATAGCAAGTGTTAGTGAACCCCTTTAGCTCTTATAAGTGGTAGTGAACCCCATGGCAAGTGATAGTGAACCCCATAGTAAGTGGTAGTGACCCTCGAGCGTAACTCATAAGGGAGGTAGTCTGCTTGGCGCAGCTTAATACGATTTTCAGGAAATATTTGAAAACAAATAGCATTTTAATTTTGTAAGTATGTAAACTATATCTTAATAAAATATTATTATGAATAATATGTGGTTGGTGTAGCATGTTGCTTTACTACAACAGTTACCCCCCCCCCAACCCCCAAACTAGTCATATAGATTTATATCTACCCACTCTTAAGATTTATTAAGACTAAAATCGTTTTTGAATTTCATAAATTGTCACCAGGTAAGGTTGGACAAAATTTTTTTTAGAGAAATAAAGCTGTTATTTTATTGGCAGTTTCAGTCCAGGAAGCTTAATTAAGCCTCACAATTATGACTTGTCAAAAGTTTGCCTGCTTTACTGTCAGCTCTAGAAGTAGAATGTAAACAAAACGATTTAATCGGTTGAGATTTGACATTATAGTTAACCCTGTTAAACCATGTTAAACCGTGCTAAACCGTTGTGTTACGTGTTGATTTCACCCACCAGTTTACTTTCTGTCGTGTACGTCCATCTACCTGCTGACGGCCATCTCTGTGGACAGGTATTTCATCATCGTGAAACCCATCGCCTCCATGGTGATTACTCAGGTGAGTGAGACCTACCTTCACTGGCGTGTAAGCAATGGTGATCTAGTGCAAAAGAAATATAATAATAGTTAACTGTTATCTTTGATCAAGGGCAGCGTTTCCCCAAATTGTTTTCTCCATTCACCGGTTATTTTAAAACCACTTAAGTTGACATCTTTTATTCGGGTCTCTCCGTAGCAAACATGACATTAAAATGTACTTATACTTATACTTACCTTTAATATATTTCAACACCCTAAAGAAATTACGCTTACAAAAGGGTATAGAAATTAGAAGCCTCGTAATTTAATGAGATGTGTGGCACAGATTTTTTTTTCTTTCTTATTTAAAACTAGATCTAGATACTTCAGGCATGAAATTGGATAAAACGAAGATTGGAAAAATCTATTCTCCGATGAATGAAAGTTATTAATTTTTTGCCATAATGTATGCGTTCAATCAATTTTTATTATATTTTTATTATGTATTAATTTTTTCATGAAGGATAAAATTTCCCTGAATAGATACTCTGCCCCATTCAATATCTTCCTCTATTCAAATAGAGAAGTGGGAATTATGCTTGTAAATTCTCAAAAGCACACGGATTAGATTTTTACAATAGTAAAACTCCCTCTTCGTCCATAGGGTTTATCTCAATATAGTGATACGATGCCCCCCCCCATCTCCTTTTTTGTGGTGATTGAGTGGACGTCTCTAATATATCACTGTTTGTGCTATCTAACACACACTTTCTGGTTGAGGCTCAAGCTTAAGCTCTGTAAGCCCGGGCTAATACATTGGCAATTAGCTCCATTTCTCGGACTGTGCCATATATTATTGTCATGACCTGGGTCATCCACGGCCTTGCCTCCCCCCCCCCCCCCCCCCCCAATNATTATGGCTGAAAAGAAAATTGGTTCAAAAAGACAAAAATGCAATCACTTTATTTCAAATATAATTGGGCCCTTCCCCCCCCCCCCCCCCCCGGCAGCATCTAGTGTTCGGCATTCACCCAACAGATGTGCTAGAGTTTCTGGGACAAGGCTGCAATGCCGGCAGGTCGGGTCCCTGTTGCTGTCTGGCGGGTGAAAGCATGCGTTAGCAGGGCAGTTGTTTGGTTCATTTGTGTCACTGGGCACTGCTGTCCACGATTCAGTTTCTACCAGGGATTCTGTCTGCTAGGATGCGCCCTGTTAGCTTTCGGGCCCTCTGCCCACTGTCTGTACTATCTTGTTTTTAAAAAATAGTCTGTCAGCCAGTGTTTGAACAGCGAGATAAATGACTGCTGATACTTCTGACTGAGGCCGGGCATCCTCGGTTTTTGCCAGGATTTCTGCTTTTTTTTACTGACTCCTTTGGGTTAACAGTAGACTGTGAACAATGAACAGTGAAACATTCGTCTCACGAGACTCCATTTAAAGCTAGCTACTTTTATTTTAAGGATTCTTATGACAAACAAACCCCCAAAATCAACAACCAGCTAGGTTTTTCGAAATATTGTTTCGCAACCTGCTTGTTTTGTTTGTTTGTTTTTTTTAAAATTAATTTATGTATTTTTTAATTTATTTTTTTTTTGGGGTGGGTGGTACTTTCTTGACGTGACCAGGGATTGGGGAAGCGATGCTCTTGAGTAATAAAATAAAGCTCCGTGTATTAATAATAATGTTTTTTGTTTTTTTTTTTAAGAATTTTTGAAAAAGATGGAACTTAAATTTACAGCCATATAAAATCGATTTTTCTGAGGATAAGTTAGTTAAATATATCGCAACTTCGACTATTTACTGTCATCGCGCATTGTTTTTTTGTTGCTGTTGTTTTTTTGTTGCTTTTTTTTTTTTTTGGTTTTTGTTTTTTTTGGTTTTTTTTTTTTTTTTTTTTTTTTTTTAAAAAAAAAAAAAAAAAAAAAAAAAAAAATTTTCTTTTTTTTTTTTTTTTTTTTTTTTTTTTTTTTTTTTTTTTTTTTTTTTTTTTTTTTTTTTTTTTTTTTTTTTTTTTTTTTTTTTTTTTTTTTTTGGATAAACTGAATTAGCCTTTACCTTTTCTGTTGCAAATATTTGATATAGTTTAATAAGCTTTAAGCCAACATTAAAGCTATTCAAATGATCATATTCATTTCAGAGAACTGCCAATCTGTCCATCTTTGTGTGCTTTGCTATCGGGGGTCTCTGGGCGACCATGCCATTGGTGGGATGGAACGGCTACTCGCTAGAAGGGATAGGTGAGCAGTGTGTTGCGATCTCCTGCTGGCGTAAGCCATAAGCAGGTCGACAGCTCCGTTTAGTCTAGTGATTACTCACGGCATCAAACTTAGTAACAGCACCAAGAGTAATATTTATTGTGTTTCTTTGTTCCCATCGGCTCAGCGTGCCTTCCTCCTTGCTGTCTCCCCCTGCATAGCAACCACCAACAACGAACACCTTCATCTCTCATAACACAAAAGTATCACATATACAAAACACATAGCAACAGCTACACAATAAATCTCCACACCAAATACGCTTACTAACAAATAAGTGTACAAAACACGAACCAAAGCACACATTCGTTGAACGAATCGTTTACACAGGTACGTGTTGTTCCATCGTGGTGATCAGTGAACAGAGGAATAAGCGTTCACGTTATTGGTTAGAGGTCCACATTTACATGTGGGATACCTTGAGTGGGTTATAAGCGCACTGTACATTATGCAAACTTGAATTGCTATGGGCAGTTATCATACACTAGGCAGGTTAGCTGTCAACAGGTCGTATAGAAGAACTTACTGATCAGTTGGGACCATTGTCTATAAATAAAAATAAAGCTTGGTTTATATAAATTCTATAAATAAAAATAGAGCTTGGTTTTTTTTAATGTATTTAGACACGAAATGGTGTCTCCGCCTATGCACAGATAAAGCAAACGTTGCATAATATTTCTTCAGTGCACCATTCTTGTCAAAAACAATACCATTAGACAAACATATAACTGGGGCGAAAATAAACTCAGACGTGCTCAGCGCGCACTATCAAAATAAAGACGGTCCCAGTTGATGCATCTACAAGCTGTCTTTGACAAGCTGTTTGTACATGGATCTACAAGCTGTCTTTGACAAGCTGTTTGTACATGGATCTACAAGCTGTCTTTGACAAGCTGTTTGTACATGGTGTCGTGATTCGCCGGTCATTAAACGAGCATTTCTTCAGCCGACGATGTTCTTTTAAATGTGCTCCTCTGTTTCTATTGCAGGTGTGGCGTGCAGTGTCACGTGGAACAGTAAGGACCCGCTCTACAGGAGCTTCATCGTCATGTTGTTCTTGGCCAGCTTCCTGGCCCCGTTGCTGGCCATGGGCTTTTGTTACGCCAGCATTATTCTGACGGTAGGTCAATCGAGGCAATCCCCCGCTCTCCCACCCCCCTCTCTCCGGTGGCGTTTCTTAACACCACTATTATTCTAACGGTGGGTCAAGTACTGAAACCCCCCCCCCCCCTTGGCGTATTGTTTCGCCAGCATCATTGTGAGGGTAGGTCCAACATGGCATCCCCCACTCCCCAAACTACTACACTCTTGTTCACGAACATTTACATAGAGCACTGAACTACAGCACTAAGAGTGTCTTTAAATTGTGCCGCGCTTTAAATCTATTTGTCTTGTGGAGCAGGGAATCGCTCATGATTACGAAATACCCGTATGTCAGCATGACCTTTCTTTACCGCAGACGGCTTGCAGAGGTTGCGAAAAATTTTGAACCAGATAACCTTTTCATGTTATCTTCCTTGTCACTTTTATGTTTTATAACAGACGCTGAAAGGGTTTGCTTTTATTTATTTATTTATTTTATTTTTTTAAAGGCCGGGTCTTCTTAAATAAAGATAATCACAATAGCGTTAATGCTAACACGTAAATTTATCTAATATTAGAACTGTTCTTGTGCAATTATCCACTGTTAACTAAATGACCTCTTTTTTTTTTTTCAATAACAAAAAATGTTATCGTTTATTTTTTCTCCTTATTTATGAAGAGGAGCTACAATAATAAAAAGAATAAATCAGCCTCAAACAGATATTAAAAGATTTGTTTGTTGTTTTTTTGATTAAATTGCAAATATCCTTAACAACCTCAAGGGAAAAAACAAAAAAAAAAAAAAAAACGTTCGTGTTTAATGAGCTAAAAGGAATAGGACACAAGTAATTCACCAACAAAATCACAAAAATTATACGCATCAAAAAAAAGATTTGTTTGTTTTTTTTTTGATTAAATTGCAAAAACCCTAAACAACCCCAAGGAAAAAAAAAAAAAAAAAAAAAAAACGTTCGTGTTTCATGAGCTACATGGAATAGGACGCATGTAATTCACCAACGATATCACCAAATTTATACGCATCAAATAAATAGTCGGTGAAGAGGAAATCAAAGATTCCTCGGCCTCTACGTAGGGTCATTAGTGGTTTGGCTGAACTGCTTCGGTTAGGAGAGTTCTTCCTTGCACCTAAACAAACCTTGATTGGATCAGATCGAAGTCAGTGATCTGAGAATATCTACATGTCTAAACACACACACCCTGGTTCCTTTATAAAAAAAAAACACCAAAAAAAAATTTCAATTTTAAGACTAATTAGTAAGAAAGTGATCTTTTTTTTTTCCCCAAAGTTTTTGAGCTTGAAAATGAAGATCAGTCGTATTGCTGTTTTCGCCACATTTTACTGTCAATCAGGCAAGTACTAGCAAATGTACCCGTGCTTGTCTACGTGGTCGGATGGATTTGTACTAAATGTATTGCTCAAAATAGAAATGGTCGCGATACTTATTGACCGTAACTACTAGTTATTATGGTTATATTCCGTCCTCCCCATTCCCCTTAGCTGTTTGACAATCCCCCCCCCCCGGGGCCCCCATTCGTACCTGTCCCCATTTTATATGCTCTACGCCAGTGGGTCTCAAAGTGGGGGTGCTACCACCCCCAGGTGCGGCGGGACTGCCCATGTGTGGCCTCGCCAAAAAAAAGGGGGGGGCGGTAGGATTAACTAAAGGGATGCCTGCGGGACTGCCCATGTGTGGCGTCGGCTAAAAAAAAAAAAGGGGGGGGTGGGGGCGTGGCGGTAGGATTAACTAAAGGGATTGCCTGTGAATTTTGTAATGCTAATTTTCAAAAATTAGAAATTTTAAATAATAAAAACTAAATAAACACTATTTGATTATTATGCATTTAAAAAAAGTCGTAAACAGATCTAACTGAGGTATAATAAATAGTTTCAAGCGTTTGAGGAAAGATCTTTGACCTCTTCAGCAGCATGCTCGTCAATAACACAACGTATCTGCTTAGCTGGACCAATGAACAGATAGCCCTAATACATAGACTGAAGAGGAGTCGACGACAGATTTTTAATTTTTTTTTTAATGTTACGCGCGTCACAGAAAATAAAACGAGTCAAATCTAACTCTTATTTATTGCTATTAGGTTTTACTTTTCATGAACATTATTGCAAGGTTTGATTCAGGCGTCCAATAGGCAATGGTTATGTAAGGGACAAAATCGTGTATTCTAATTGACTATGTCTCAAGAGTATATTTAAGTAAATAGTATGGCAATTGTGTTGTATCGTTTGGTAGCATCTGGGTGAGGGAATGGTTCTAAACTAATGAGGGAGTAGCTCTAAACTGGGGAGGGGGTAGTTCTAACCTGGGGAGGCAGTAGCTCTAAAACTGGGGAGGGGGTAGTTCTAAACTGGGGAGGCAGTAGTTCTAAACTGGGGAGGCAGTAATTCTAAAATGGGGAGGCAGTAGTTCTAAACTGGGGAGGAGGTAGTTCTAAACTGGGGAGGCAGTAGTTCTCAACTGGGGAGGAGGTAGTTCTAAACTGGGGAGGCAGTAGTTCTAAACTGGGGAGGCAGTAGTTCTAAACTGGGGAGGCAGTAGTTCTAAACTGGGGAGGCAGTAGTTCTAAACTGGAGAGGCAGTAGTTCTAAACTGGGGAGGCAGTAGTTCTAAACTGGTGAGGCAGTAGTTCTAAACTGGGAAGGCAGTAGTTCTAAACTGGGGAGGCAGTAGTTCTAAACGGGGAGGCAGTAATTATAAGCTCGACAGTTACAGTATTTGATGTCGCATCACGTCAGTTCAAGCCGCTAGTTTATTTTTATCATGTCAAGCCTAAGTGATGTTAAATTATGCATAGGTCTAAGTGATATTAATTTATGCATAGATCTAAGTGATGTTAAATCATGCATAGATCTAAGTGATATTATTGTATGCATAGCTCTAAGTGATGTTAATTTATGCATAGGTCTAAGTGATATTATTGTATGCATAGCTCTAAGTGATGTTAATTTATGCATAGGTCTACACACACTTATTAGGAAATCATTTCATTAAGCTTTGTTGTTAGATTAATATTAAATTACTTTCAAAGTAAAAAAAAAGTCAGAAAGGAATTTAAACAAATGTAGACAGAAAAGTTTGGGATATCCTAGGTATGGTTTTCACACAAGCCCAGGTTGGGATATCTTCGGTATGGTTTTCATACAAGGACAAACAGTTTTGTGATATCTTAGGTATGGTCTTCACACATGCACAAACAGTCAAGCAAGTGCCAGTGTGCCTAATGCAAAAAAGGCTGATGGGACATTTGAAAAAAGGCACATCCTGACAAGGCAAACAAGAACTTTATATATTATTTAAATCAATTAGTGACAAACTTCAATAGCGCAACACTGGCCAGTATTCAAATGTTCAAGCATGTGTTACCTAGAAGGAAAAGTTGTGATACCAGACAATAATCTAGAGGTGAAAGTTTTAATACCAGATAATGATCTGGAAGTGAATGTGGGGGATACCAGATGATCTTGAAATATGTTGTCACCTTTTGGACATCCTACTTAAAGATATGGCTATGGGTGATTTAGGATTTACTTTTGCTGTACATTCCACATCGGGTGATGAATACATTTTCGGATATTGACACATTTGATGCTGTTGATTGCGAGACAGTTGGCGTCGTTGACTATGATACCGATGTGTTGTTGATCCTGAGACAGATGATGTTGTTGATAGTGAGACAGTTGGTGTTGTTGATACTAAGACAGATTGTGTTTTTGATACCGAGACAGATGGTGTAGTTGATATTGAGACATATGGTGTTGTTGATACTGAGAAAGTTGGCGTTGTTATACTGAGACAGTTGGTGTGGTTGATACTGTGTCAGTTTGTGTTGTTGACACTGAGACAGATGGTGTTGTTGATACTGAGACAGTTGGTGTTGTTGATACTAAGACAGATTGTGTTTTTGATATCGAGACAGATGGTGTTGTTGATACTGAGACAGTAGGTAAGGTTGATACTGAGTCAGTTTGTGTTTTTGATACTGAGACAGTTAGTGTTGTTGATAGTGAGACAATTAATTGTTCGTTTTTTTTTTTAAAGAAGAGCACAATTAGCTTTAAAGTAATATGGAACTAAAGCCAACATGGTTGTTGATACAAAAGGAAGTATCCAATCGTTATTCTGCACTGGGGAACGCGGTTTCAGAAACTTTCGTGTTGCCCTTTTTAACATCGTACTGGAGGAACGAAGTTTTAGTTTGGCTGTTCAACTTTGCTCAAACAAAGAAGTAGGCTCCAGATGACTGAACCAGGCGATTATGGAGGCCTGTTTAAAAGGCTTTCAGCCAGGCATTGGACAATCTGATATGAGTTCACAACGCCCTTCAACCCAACGAGGTCTACGAGAAACATGCGCAAACATGAGCATCTATTTAAGGACATAGGTGCAAGTCTCAGATATAAAATTATTGAGTTATCATTGTCCTACTTTAAAGTTGTGGATGTGGTATCGTTGGATCAAGATATTCAAATTTATTTGTAACAGTTTCAAAGATATGTTAAACGATTTTTACTACTTAAAGAATTGTGCAAAACTTCTACTCAATGCATTATTTTCATGGGTTAAGATAGGGTGGGGGCGATATGGATATTTTTAATGGTTTCAAGGAGCGGTGGACAAAAAAGTTTGAGAACCATTGATCTACACTCGGACAAAACTCTCCACAGCAATCCAATATCCTTTTTGTTGGTGGGAGTGGGCTGGTGCAGGGGTGCAGATTCCTTTTTCAGTGTTTTGAAAATAATTTCGTTATGCCCATAAAGATACAAATACAAGGATTCCTATAGATTCTTAAGTCTCTGCTCTCTTCCCTTGTCCCTACTGTACGACTAATTCGTGCTATGCTCTGGTCAGCGTCATTAAGGTCGTCAATGAAGTAGAATCGACCGCAATGTTCAATGAACCAGGATATAAACTTACAGTTTTGCAAACTGTTCAACCTGAACAGAAGCGCTGCTGGGATGTATGCTCTTAATGACATCTTCATGATGCATCAATTTATTTTTTTTAAAGTTATACCTGGTTTAGCCTTGTTATAATAAAAATGCAATATTTATTTCAAAATTTCAGGTCAGGAAAATCTTTCGAGGGACTTTCATGAAAAAATTCCGTAAACACTATTTGATTGAATGTCGAATGATAAAGACAGTGATTGTGATGATTGGTGAGTTATTGATTAGGGGGTTGTATTGTATTAAAACGATAAATCAAATTTCAATATGGTGCTTTCCATTTAATCAGATTTATATTTTTTTTTTAAATAATCATAAACAAATCACAAATATTTTTAAAAAATTAAATTATAATTTATTTTTTATCTTCAGCGTTTTTCATCGTGTCTTGGATGCCCTACGCTGTTGTCAGCTTCTCCTTGGCCTTCGGATCGCGTATGGAAATGTCTCGCCTCGTGGAGACGATCCCAGCGCTGATAGCAAAGAGCTCGTGCATCTGGAATCCCATCGTCTACGTGGCCATGAACAGCCATTTCAGATCAGGCTTCTGCTCCCTGCTGCCCTTCGGCAAAAAACTCCTCCTCCAGAACGGAGACAACAGTAGCAAAGACGAGTACGACCTCGCGAACAACGAGTTCTCGCACGGTTCCAGGGACGAGGAGGCCAAAGCCATGAACGGGGCGGCCCAGGCCAAACCAGGGGGCAGTGCGGATAAGAAGAGCGTGCCCGGGAAGTTAAGTTTATCGACGGTTACGACTTCGATGTACACGTCCAATGCGTGCAAGAAGAGCTCCACGACATCTTTCATTTCCACCGACTGTGAGAGATCCTCCAACCGGTGTCTGAGCGAGAACGCCAGCGCATACAGCCTTGTGGTCAGCGACCAGGACTTGTCCGCGAATTCTTTCATCGAAAGCGGGAGGAGGGCTTCCGACAGCGTTGCGGTCGCAGGTGGTTACGTCTATGAATCAAGTCTGAAGGTCCAAGGCTCACATAAGCCTGCGAAAAGGTCCATTCTCAAAAAGTTGAGGCGGTCAAAGCTTCGTGTCTGTGAATCTTCAACACCAGCTGCGGCGGAAAGCATTTTCGTGACATCGCGTGGGCCACACTCGGTTTGTCAGAGATCGGTTTCGCTCTCAGATTCACTGTACAGAGGAGGAGCCCGGGTGAACCCAACAGCTGAGGGTGGTGGACATTCCAGGGGTGGCTCTGAGCCTCACTTACGCACCACACACATCGTCGTGGACAAGTTGTCACAGCTAAAGGCGTTTAAAAAGCCCGGATGTTCCATATCAGGACACGGCGGGGGCATCGCTTCAGATATCCTACGCGTAACAAGCTTAGGGTCCAAGTTGGTGAGGTCTCTCTCCCAACCCGAGGATGGAACATCCTTGCGCATTGGCACCAAAAGAAGTTCTGTTCCGGAATTCGATAAATTTCTTGAAAACGATTCTAGTCTCTGCTGATAATATAATATGGGTGCATTTTGACAATTTCGTTAGCCCTCATTTCAATTAGCGCTTTCATCCACATGTGATGGTTAAAATGAAGTCATATTTTATTTTAAAATACAAATAAGAGTATGGCAGATGAAATATGACTTTTAAAAACTTATTTAAGAGCCTGCTTTCAAATGACGAAATGGTTCAATGGTCCTGTTACGCACGTCATAGCTTTACCTCGAAAAGTCTTTCTCCATGCATGTTTATTCACGTGTACATACAAGGTATGAGTTTTAGTCCGTTCGTTGCATAGATAGAGAAATTAGAAGTAGTAATTGATCAGAGATACGGTATGCTTGTTTGATAGAGAGCAAATGAAATAGAGAGATAAAATAGAGAGTGTGTGATGGAGCGAGACGACGATCTGAGAGATAAATAATAAGAGAAATAAAAAAGGAAGATTATGAGAAAGGTGATGAGAGACGGAATAAAAAAGAAAGAGAGCAAAGGCGTGAGAGAGAGGTGGTAAGAGAAAGAGAGATATAAAAGGAGAGAGACGGGAAGAGGGGTGAGAGCTAAGTGGATCTGAATGCCTGTTCGGCGTTCAAAACGGCTTTGTGTTTAATTTTGTCATAAATGTCAACCTTTTGACAATCATTATATTGAAATAAAGCTAATCCAAACTTGGTAAGTCAATATATTTACCTCTTAGTTTAAAGACTGTAAAACTGAAGTATTTAATGTGACAAACTAAAAGATAGAAACTTTTTGTTTATTCTAACACAATCTGTGTGTGCGAGAGCGAGCGTTGAAATCTGTGTACAGTTTTTATTGTGATTTAAATCCTTATGGAAATATGTCAATCTCAATTCAACTTAACATTCCAATGCTTTTTTTTTTTTTTTAAATCTCCTATTTAAAAAAAAGAAGCTAAGTTTTGTTCAACGCCATTGAATTATCTTTCATTAATAAATCGTGTATATTTCAAACAGTTTATTTGTTTTCGTTGATATTTATCACATATCTTATAAACTTCCACTTTGCTTGAAAGGTGTCTGTCTCGTGAAAAGTTCAGTGTGGCTTACATGAATGCAGTGCTGTTGCGTGACTTTTGGAGGTCCTTTGCAACTTTTGGAGGCCCTCTGCAACTTTTGGAGGCCCTCTGCAACTTTTCGTTTTTGCGGCCCATGCATTTGTAGCTGATGGTTTAAACGTTTCCTTCATCACATTGTTGGGTCCCATAAGTATCTGACCCCCCCCCCCTCCCCGCTGCAGCTGAATGGACTACATGACCCACTTGAAGGCTCTGTATGATAGCCTTTCCCCCCCCCCCAACTTCTTCAAGAGCGAAGATTTGGTACACAGCCTTGCCTTGTGACAAAACGTTACTTTTTGAGGTGTGTAAAAATTTTAATATATCGCAAAATTTATAATATTATATTTAAATTATTAACATTTATTCAAAACATTATTTTTTTCTTTAACTAAATAGAGACGCCCTGAGCTACATGGCTTTATGAAGGATACATTAATTTTCTAGGATCTCCACCTGCGAGTACACCTACAAGCATAAGTCGAGTTAATAAAGATAGAAACATGTTTTTTCAAGTATCGAAACTTAGTTCCCACACCTTTAAGGACTTGATGTCAAGTATACAAATCTTTTATATATTTTTTAAATAAAACGTTTCACCTGTTGCTTTAAAAAGACTTTGCCTCTACCCGCAGTTCCATCTAGTGAGGAATTTTTTTTTTTTTTTTTTTTTTTTTTTTTTTTTTTTTTTTTTTTTTTTGCTTCTTCACACAAGGGACACTTTCCTAAGGTCGACTGAGTCTTCCTTGTGCTGAACTGAAAGGTCTCCTGAGTTGATGACACGAGAGTTACAGCTCCAGTATCCTGGGTAGAGAGGTGATGATGGGGAATGGGTCCAGGTTGTGGTTGGGGTTGAAGCTTGATAAGGAAATAATAACAGATATTATATCGTTTTATCCCTGGGTAAAGGACTAAGTCATTATAGCCAGGGCTTTGCATTTGTTGTTTTTAAAAAAAAAATTCTTTGTGGATAATTTACAGCTTAAACTTTTGATTTCTTTGTGGATAATTTACAGCTTAAACTTTTCATACTAAAAATTTGAAAATAAAAATAAATTTTGAATAAATAATAAAATTATTTCTTTTGAAGACGAGTTTAAGCGCACTAAGATGTAATAGGGGTGGGGAGGGGCGTGTGTGGTTGGCTCTTTAAATTTCTTTTAATTCATTACCCAAAGAAAGTCTGCGCATAAAAAATTTCAAAAATTAGAAGAAGAAAAAAGTTTCTTCTCCCTTTAATTGGAATATTTGCATTACTTCCCTTCTCCGCGTACCTTCTTTGCGTAATGAATTTTAAGCAACTTTAAGAAACATTTATTTTAAGTTTTAGTGCGCTTAAACTCGTCTTCGTAAGAAATTCTTTTTTCTATTTAATTTTAAAAAGACTTTTTTATAACTTCTTTTGACCAGAGATGCACGTGTGAGTTGTGAAACACAGAGCATGCTAACTGGCACATTCGTAAACATGGTTGTGAATGTTGAATGATAGAAATGTAAAGAATTAGGTAATACTTGTGTGCGTTCATTATTGGGAATTATGCTTTTATGTATTGGTTTAGGCCAGCGGTTCTCAAACTGTGGGTCGCGACCACTTGCGGGTTTCCAACGACCCTTACAAAGGGGTCGCCTATGACCATCAGAAAACACATATTTATGAAGTAGCAATGAAAATAATTTTGTGGTTGTGGGTCACAACAACATGAGGAACTGTATTAAAGGGCCGCGAAATTAGGAATGCTTCAACCCTGGTTTAGGTGGACAAGAGAGATGAAGGAATAACTCATATAATTTTAGCTTCGAATATTCCTTCGTGATTTTCTCCCCTTTATATTTTAACTTTTTTTTTTTTTTTTTCAAATTAAAAAAATAAATAAATAAAATAAATAAAGGAAACTATTTATTACACTTTACGACTGCAGATTTATCGATGAATCGTAGAGTAAATATTCATTAGTGATTTTCTCCCCTTTATATTTTAACTTTTTTTTTTTTTTTTTCAAATTAAAAAAATAAATAAATAAAATAAATAAAGGAAACTATTTATTACACTTTACGACTGCAGATTTATCGATGAGTCGTAGAGTGTGCACTTCTTAAAATATTTTTAAAATAATAACAGGTGGCTCTTTACGCTTATTTGAACTATTGAAAAGAAGTTTTTGACTGGAAGAACTGGCATAACAATGGCAGCTGATCAACGTTTCTTGGCATTCATTCTGTGGAACACTGGTGGTTCGGAACTCATTCATTACCACGGAGTTTTAAAAAAAATTAATAAACTGCATTCTTTTAGACCATCAATTATATCGAGAAACCATTTCATAAACTGTCAGATAGAAGACGCCTTGACATGACACAATTAGCCCCTCCAATAAAAATATAATGAACATTTTTGGCATTTTTTAAACTTCCCAATACCAATCAGCATTGCATCGTTAACCTACTCGACCAACCGGGTCTCCGGATGCATGCATTTCCCGTGGTCCGAAATGCGTTTCTTCCACCTTACACAATCTCAGGGACAAATCCATCAAAACATTTCACAACACCCTTGATCATTACCGACATGTCACCATTTATCACAAACAACGTCACATTACTGCAATGACGATGGTTAAAATACTGTTTTGGCGCCCACGATGTTTTCGCCTTGGCGGCTGCCGCCCCACCCCCTCCCCCTCACCCACCCTGATAACAGCCATTGATTTGCTTTAATTATGAAGACCGGCTTGATAACACACGCATCACGTGATTATCGATTAGTTCTCGGGTGATTGAGTCCGAACTACAACGGCAATCTGACTGATTGGGGAAATCGATGATTATTCTTTAAACAGTGATAGACGTTCAACTGTGTTTTTTTAAGGTCAGTTTAAGTTTAGATTTTTTTAAACTGTCATCATGTAATAAGTTTTCTTACATAGTTCACTCCTGAATTCTATGCGTTATATTAAAGGCTTAAACTCATTCAAACATTCGATATTGTCATATTAAACTAGCTACGGGCGTTTTTTTTAATTTATTATTAACATTTTTTAGACCTCCTTGTTTATTGCTTGTTTATAAAAATACCAGTTTTGTGTGAGCTATTATATACTTAACATACGTCCAGCCATGCATTCTATAAAATACAAAACCTAGGCTTATTGAACAATTTCTAAATTATCGTATAATTTGAAATTGTCAGGCATTCTATACAATCCCTGGTCATTGTATAGAATGCCTGATCATTGTGTAGAATGCCTGATCATTGTGTAGAATGCCTGATCATTGTGTAGAATGCCTGATCATTGTGTAGAATCCCTGATCATTGTGTAGAATGCCTGATCATTGTGTAGAATGCCTTATCATTGTGTAGAATGCCTGATCATTGTGTAGAATGCCTGATCATTGTGTAGAATGCCTGATCATTGTATGGAATCCCTGGCTTATACACTTTGCCGGTGTAAAGTTCAATAGGCAGGCTGCAGAGTTTGTCGTGGAATCCTCAGACACGCAGACAGCGGGAAAGAAATTGGAAAAGATTGAGAAAGAAACTGTAAGGTGGGAAATGAAATGGAGAGAATAGCTCAGAATGTAAAATGAGTGGGGAAAAAATTTGCTGAGTACCTACGAATCACTATAATCAAATAAGGCAAAGCTAAAGACAAATAGATATAAACATATTTACTAACGAATATATTCCTCCTAAACTTATGTTGTATTTTTTAATGCGTAATGCCCCAGCAGCTTATGCTATGACTGATCTCCATTCAACGAACAGATCAGCTGTTGATAATGTTCAGCAATCACTGCATTGAATAGCCGCAATCGATAATTGAGCTAATAGAGCTATGTTCAGTGCTATGTTCAGTGCTTATTGTTATGAACCCAGCAAGGTGTGACGTGATCATGGTTAAGTCCCTGTTACTCTATCAGCACAGAGTGGAGCAACGGTGTGGCATCGATTATTTTTTTTAATGTGCTTTGTTGTCTTGAGGGTTTATTTTTCATTTTTAAGAAATAACACTCAGTTGTCGTGTTACTCAAGTTTGGATTTAAAAAAATATATATTTTTTTTAGGCCAAGAGACATCAATTAAATACACATGTTTCTTAAGTTAGTTTTGACATTTCTCATCCCAAAAGAAAAAAAGACTAATCAATTTCATTTAATTTTTTTTAAATACGTTTCAGTTTTTTAACCATTTTTTATTGTATCCTTTGTAAGGATGAATCAAAATCTCCACACGACGCTCAATACAATAGTACGCATATGAGCTAGATATACGTGTAGGTATCTTTGTATCCTGTCCATTACGTGGAGAGACCCGTTGTTGAACCCATACAATCTCGAAGATGTCTCTGAATGTTGAGGTCGGTGGGACGTCCGTGTCCCCGCTGCCTGCACTTGACAGCATAGACACCGGGTCGAGTCGTAACATCAACATGAAGCAGTTCCTGTGTGTCAAGCACGCGCTGCCCAAGACGAGGGTGACCAACACCATACTGTACGAGAACTCGAGTCAGAGCAGACATCTCGAAATGAAGGTAACGGAATCAAAACCTCCTTCTTTTCATAAGTCGATGGCAAATTAAAATATTTAACTTCAACTTTGGCTGGCAGACAGTTGTGAAATAAATCATATATGACCTGTTGTTTGGTTGTTTTTTTTTGTGAGTCCTTTTTCTTTTGTTTCTTTTCTTTTTTTTTTTTGCAAAGATGTTATACTGTACCTTATTTTTTTTTAAGTCATTAATTTTAATTGCTAATCACTCAACCCGTAAGTACCTTAACTGTTCAGGGCAGAAATTTCGTATCGCAGCAAGCAAGACAGTTGTGAAATAAATCATATATGACATGTTGTTTGGTTGTTTTTTTTTGTGAGTCCTTTTTCTTTTGTTTCTTTTCTTTTTTTTTTTTGCAAAGATGTTATACTGTACCTTATTTTTTTTTAAGTCATTAATTTCAATAGCTAATCACTCAACCCGTAAGTACCTTAACTGTGCAGGGCAGAAATTTCGTATCGCAGCAAGCTCCACGCTTTGCAGGTGAAAACAGACCCAAAACAATGTTATAAGAAATAGAATGATATATTCTTTTAAAATTTCATTGAATACTGTGTTGAGTACGTTTAAAGACGTTAACCTATGTTGGCTTTACCTTGTGATTTTGCGACTGATCACGTTTCAGACATGATGTGTGCATTTAAAAAAAAAAAAAAGATTTCTCAACGGATTTGAGAAATATAACTTAAACATATGAACTCATAATTATATACTGGACGTTTGAACAGTTGGCCTCGTTGGATCACCAGAAAGAGCAAGCCCTGGACGCCATGGACATCAACAAGCGCACGTTCATCAGGCAGCAGGAGAGGAAACGCCGGAAATGGATGAGGGAAGACCAGACGCGTCTGTCTGGCTTAAACCTCCCGACCCTACCCCCATCTGTAGTGGAGAGAAGGCCAAGTGTGCAAGTCATCTGCCAGTGTAGACTAGAGAAGGTACGCTTTACCATCAAAGGTGTAGATTAGAAAAGGTAGGTTTTACAATCAAAGGTTTAGATTAAATTGTATTTTAGCATGCTTACAGCACTCTGGTGTCCTAAAATCTATTTAAAGAAAAAAGTCTTTAAATGTTTCTTAAATGACTTTTCATTTATCATGTTCAACAATTTTTATTTTTTTCCCCTCAAAATTGAGCCAGACTGTTCGCCAATTTAGGCTTCATAGGTGCGCACTCCGTATGACTTCATTCTTAGTTCAACATTAGTTCGGAGTTAAGGTTACGAACTGTTGAGTAAGATAAACGCATGTGTATTAAGATACTGGCGTCTCTTCAAGTTTTTGCCCCAAAGGGCTACACATCAATGTATGGCACTACGTGTGACCAAATTGACGGTAACTGCAATTTAATTGACTCGTTTCCTCTGACAGGACTCAACGAGTGCCAGCCCCAGACGCCAGCCCATCCTCCCGATGATGAAGATACACAAGGAGCGGACTGAAATCGTCCTGCACCGCAATCGGACGTTTCTCACGCGACTCCCCTCGTCCGTTGAGATCGACCTCGACGCACAGCAGCTCTTCGACGCCTACAGGGGCGCCTCGTTTCTCGTGCGGGGGCTCCCGTGCAAGGACGATCGGTTCCTGGGACTTCACACGCTGCTGCAGCAACGCCCACGGAAGACAAAGGACAAACTCTGGGGGAATACTTTATTTTAGTGTTGTTTTCTTGTTTATTTGTTTTCTTGTTTGTTTGTTTTTGTTGTTGTTTTTTTTTTTGTGTTTTTTTTTTAAGAAAGATACTTTAAAAATGAGCTTCTCGAGACAGTTGCCAAAAGTTTACACAGACCAGGCCATTGACGCATATCTGTAATGTTGTGTTTTGATTTTTTTAATTTTTTTTTTTTGAATTAAATTGCTGGACTATGATTAAGTTATTTTTTTTTTAAAATCGTCTTCTTGAAGGTTGTGGTTGGGTCAAAATGTGGGCACAGGCACACAATTCGAAAATCTTGTATAACTTGTAATCGTTACATTAAATTGGTGAAATAAATGTCTACTTCTTTTTTTAATGTTAGCTTTTTTTTTTTTTTAAATTTAAAATAGAGCCGTCTCAAATCAAATAATCAAAAAAGTAGAGCATCGTTTTTTTTTTTTTACAAACAGAAAATATGATGGAAATGTTCAGCCGATGTCCTTCCAAGCTCAGCAGGTGCACGAAGGAAACTGGATGCCTATTTTTAAGGCTGACGGAAAAGCTTATCACAGAAATGGAAATGTGCTGCATTCATCTCAACAAAATCCCTTAATTTTAAAAATATTTTGGGGGGGGGGGGGGAAAGGATGTAAGGGAGGGGGTTTTTTTTTTTATTGGTTTTTTCCGTTTTTTTTTTTTTTTTT
>CAXITT010000076.1:224428-301804 GCA_964033795.1 Lymnaea stagnalis
TCATAACAGTACGAATGTCGTCAAACATGTTGCCACTGCTCATAACAGTACGAATGTCGTCAAACATGTTGCCACTGCTCATAACAGTACGAATGTCGTCAAACATGTTGCCACTGCTCATAACAGTACGAATGTCGTCAAACATGTTGCCACTGCTCATAACAGTTCGAATGTCGTCAAACATGTTGTCACTGCTCATAACAGTGCGAATCTCATCAAACATGTTGCCACTCCTCATAACAGTACGAATGTCGTCAAACATGTTGCCACTGCTCATAACAGTGCGAATCTCATCAAACATGTTGTAACTGCTCATAACAGTGCGAATGTCGTCAAACATGTTGCCACTGCTCATAACAGTGCGAATCTCATCAAACATGTTGCCACTGCTCATAACAGTACGAATGTCGTCAAACATGTTACCACTGCTCATAACAGAGCGAATGTCGTCAAACATGTTGCCACTGCTCATAACAGTACGAATGTCGTCAAACATGTTGCCACTGCTCATAACAGTACGAATGTCGTCAAACATGTTGCCACTGCTCATAACAGTACGACTGTCATCAAACATGTTGCCACTGCTCATAACAGTACGAATGTCGTCAAACATGTTGCCACTGCTCATAACAGTACGAATGTCGTCAAACATGTTGCCACTGCTCATAACAGTGCGAATGTCGTCAAACATGTTGCCACTGCTCATAACAGTGCGAATGTCGTCAAACATGTTGCCACTGCTCATAACAGTGCGAAAGTCTCTCAAAATCTCCCTATAAAGATTAACGTCTCGGAGAATGTTTACGACGTATGTTGTTTCTTGTTACTTTTTTTCTCTTCTCTCCTCTTTCCTAACATTTGTTTTGTCGTAACTATGGAGATGTCTAAAATGTCCATCAATTCCCCTGGACAAGAGCATCTATGAGGCCCCTCCCCTGGTAGAGATGGGTCCAAGAGGCCGAAAACAGAAATTTATAAATAGAGATTTAAAAGAACACTTTTTACTGTCATGGAGAATCACTCCAGGTCGCCCTAATATCATCGACTCTAGAGGCCAAATGGGATTTTTTCCGGCGTTGCGGTGCCCCATAAGTAGAATGCTAGAATACTTTACCTTTTGTCTTTACTAATGTGTTCTAGATCAATCAAAGAATATTAAGATGAAGAAGAAGACCTCACCGTGGGATACCCTCACTAAGTCAGCCACCAAATGGAAAAGAGGAATTTTTTTTAAAAATTAGATCAACTCATGTTTCATGATAGATATAAATACAAGAGCAGGTTGCAATAAGAAAAAAATGTGACACTGTAAATAGAGCACCGGTGTAAGTTCCGCCTGAGCAGGTTGCCACCAGAGTAGGATACCCCATAAGCAGGTTTGCCACCAGAGTAGGGTACATCCTGAGCAGGTTGCCACCAGAGTAGGGTACAGCCTGAGCAGGTTGCCAACAGAGTAGCGTACCGCCAGAACAGGTTGCCACCAGAATGGCTGTTACAAAAGCAGGAAGCTTGGGGGGGGGGGGGGGGGGGGGCGGAGTTTACTGCTCCTTCTAAAACTAACCCTAGCGATGAAACTGAGCATAAGTTAAAATACGCGATTGGGCCAAAATAACGTATTTCACGCAGGGCGTGTTGTTATGCTAGCTGCCGAGACATTAGTAACCACGACATGTTCGATGCTTTTCTTTAATTACGCTGTCAAGATGTAGTGCTGCCTGAAGTAAATTCTTTCTTAAAAAACGAACGCACTTTCAATATGATTTAATTTTAATTCAAAAAATGTCCCTAACTACCCATAGTATTTTTTTTATACCAATTCAGGATTAATTACCCATGTTCGCCTAAACTTGATTTAAACATATTTTTGCATTATACGCTAAATAACGGGTGATTTTTGTACTTGCAAAAAGCAATGTTCATACAATTTACTTTTTAAAGCGTATAATTTAAATATTTTGGTTTAAATTCTTAGATACACTTTATTGTCAAGAAAATAAATGTTTAAAAAAAATTGTATTGTAAATACCTTACTTACTGGCCTCCTTAAATGTTGTACAAAAGAATTTTTTTTTTTTTTCACATTTTTATTTTTATTATACAATCTCATATCCGGACGTTGAGAATCTGAACATTCCAGATTTATTGACTGTAAAATGAAAAACAAATTGAAGATAAATTCATTTTAGGTCACATTATTGCATATTCCGGAGAATCTTTCCATCTTTTCATTTATACTAGAAGATAAGTTTTGGTGTATCTGCAAACAAAATGTATTTAAATAATATATACATTAGTCCATGAAAAGTTTATTCATCATTAAATTGATATGCTTAACCATACATATGCTATCACTGTTTAGTCATCTACCAGCGATCTAGCTTTATTCATTTAGTTGTTTTTTGTTGTTTTTTTTCGGGGCTTGTGAAAAATAAATTCTGCGCTCTCGATAAATATGTGTGCGTAAGGATGTGTAGTATTCGGCTTGGTTTTTTTGCATGTAAGGGTGACGCCTATGCGATTAGGCGTACTATATATGCTTCAATAACTGAAACCGGGATCTTTATCAGCAGTGGCGTACCTAAGGGGTTGACCTATTCCGATGCCACTTTATTCATTAGAATAAGGGGGAAACAAGTTGACGATGTGTTGATGCTTTTCTTTTTTTGTTCCTTCTTTTTTTCCCTTCAAAATCCTTGTGTACGGTTCAAACCGTCCTAGACGCTATGAACGCTAACAGCCCGGACCAAACTAACGGACACACAATAGGTGATGAAAATAGCGATTCGCCTTCTTAACGTTCGATTTAGCCACACGAAATGGGGGGGGGGGGGGTAGGTTTAATTTCCGGGTGGGGGGGGGGGGGGGGTAGATTTAACTTCCGGTGCATTTGGACAACAACAACAACAAAAAACACAAATTGTTTTTTCTTGAAACATTCTTTTGTTTTGTGTGTAAAAGTCTCACCTTTCGAATTCCTCTCTCGAAACTCTTCTGTCGCCGTTGGTGTCGAATTGCTTCATAACGTATCTGGCTTCTACCAGGTCAATGACCGAATCCGTGTTTCTGTTGATCACGCTGAAAAATTTAGGTGCCAGGTTTCCAAATTGAGCGTCACAGTGCTCGAGTCTTTTCCCAAAGGTGCCCAAGGTCGCATTAGTTTTAGGATTTGGTCCCTGCGGCGTTAAGTGAAGAAGAAATAAATGGCGTACGCAGTGGCGTAGCTAGAGCTGGTGTGTCACCCGGTGTAGTCACACATGGTGTCACCCCCCCTTTCCCCCCACACCCCCTACCCCCGACTTCCGAGATGGATTTCTTCGTGTTAAAATAAGTCCACAGTATAACAATAACAAGGACAAAAACAAACTAATTGAAGGTCCGGAGGTCAACTTCTTCACGAAGATTAACAACGTTAAGTTATAGTTGTTTTGACATTCAATTAATTTTATTTAAAATATTTCTTTCCTGCTCTTCAAAGCTGCAAACCTGTCAATCACTTGATCAAAATCAATATCAGCTAACGAAACACTCGGATTGGTTAATGTGTGTAAAATTTACGTGTGATCGGTTATCCTTTTATAAAATTCGGTTAGACCGAGCAGTGTGCTCTGTAAATATGCAATTTTTTTTTTTAATTTGGTGCCACACCATGAGAGGGTTCTCCCGATGCGGTCCGCACCCCACTAGCTACGTCACTAGGCCCACGTATTATGTAAGTTAGGAATGGTTAGTGTAGATCTTTTGGGCCATGGAATAAGGTTATTTTTTATTTTATTTTTTGTGTGGCTGATTTCGGACGCAAATCACGGTCTACCTTTTTATGAATGAACCAGGTCACGTGCCGGAAGAGGCACAGATGTACAAAACGTGTGTACGGCACTTGGGAGTTTTTAGTCAAGGTTAGCGGGGTGACTTATTTGGCAGGAGGTTATTGTCCCGGGTCAGTGGATTGGCTGGGTGGGTCCATTGGGAGGAGGTTATTGTCCCGGGTCAGTGGATTGGCTGGGTGGCTCCATTGGGAGGAGGCTGTTGTCTCGGGTCGGCAACCTGCGGCTCAAGAGCACAATGCGATTCTCTTAAAGAAATCCTACAGCTTTTATTTTCACTTATCGATCATGACTTGACCACCCCTAAACTGTTTGCATAAGGCGATATCATTGATGAGAACCACTCCACGCTCTAAAACGTTCTTGACCTTTTGTCTACGTTGATCTAATCGTTCCACAATTCACTATCCGTGCGAGATGTCTTTTTAATAAAAAAATATTTAATTTGTTTTCTTTTTAGTTTTTTCAGTATATTATTCGGAGATAAGTAGTATAAAATATTTGCACGTCACCTTTAACCAAATTCTCTACTTAGTAGACTACTAGCAGGAATTTTCAAGAAGAAAAAAATTTAAAAAGGAAATTGTTAAAAGAATATTTTCCAAACACCATTTTAGATAGATCACTGAAAGAATTTAAAAAAAAAAAACAACTAAGCCAGCGTATGGCTCCAAAATAAATAAGTAACAAAACAACTTAGCCATTGCATGGCTAAGAAAATAGTAATAAGCCAACGAATCGCCACCAAAAAAAACAAAAAAAAAACAACTTAGCCACAGTCTGGCTCCAAAAAACAAAAACTAAGCAAACGTATGGCTTAAAAAAATGCCAAAGTATGGCACCAAAAAAGCAAAAAGACTCAACTTAGCCAAGGCATAGCACCAAAAAACTCCAAAAGACCCAACCAAGTAAAGGTATGGCACCAAAAGACCCAACTAAGTGAAGGTATGGCACCAAAAGACCCAACTAAGTCAAGTTATGGCACCAACCAAATACCCCAAAAAGACCCAACTGAGCCAAGGTATGCCACCAAAACCCCAAAAGATCCAACTAATTCAAGGTATGGCACCAAAAACTCCAAAAAGACACAACTAAGCCAAGTTATGTCACCAAAACCCCCAAAAGACCCACATAAGTCATGGTATGGCACCAAAGACTCCAAAAAGACTCAACTAAGCCAAGTTATGGCACCAAAAACCCCAAAATACCCAAATAAGTCAAGGTATGGCACCAAAAACTCCACACAAAAAACACAACTAAGCCAAGTTATGGCACCAAAAACCCCAAAAGACTCACATAAGTCAAGGTATGGCACCAAAAACTCCAAAAAGACTCAACTAAGCCAAGTTATGGTACCAAAAACCCCAAAAGACACACATAAGTCAAGGTATGGCACCAAAAACTCCACACAAAAAACACAACTAAGCCAAGTTATGGCACCAAAAACCCCAAAAGACCTACTAGGATTAGGTTGAAGAATTCTCTCATGTCCAGAAGCCGATTGCGATCCTCGTCATACCATTTGAAGCAGGTGTGAATCCCCTGGAGGAGAAAGTCAGGTATAACCTTAACACTCTGATGAGTCAAGCCAAACATGGCGACCAAGAGGACGTAGGTGTATTCCATGCCTGCCTGTTCAAGAGCAGAATAAAAGAAGACATCCGTGGTTAATTTCTTGAAAAAGTAATGATAAATCTTTAAGGCGATTGTTGGAATGTGGAAGAGCTTAGCCCAGATGGATATCATGCCAACCCTCTTATTCCCCAAGCGATTGTTGGAATGTGGAAGAGCTTAGCCCAGATGGATATCATGCCAACCCTCTTATTCCCCAAGCGATTGTTGGAATGTGGAAGAGCTTAGCCCAGATGGATATCATGCCAACCCTCTTATTCCCCAAGCGATTGTTGGAATGTGGAAGAGCTTAGCCCAGATGGATATCATGCCAACCCTCTTATTCCCCAAGCGATTGTTGGAATGTGGAAGAGCTTAGCCCAGATGGATATCAGGCCAACCCTCTTATTCCCCAAGCGATTGTTGGAATGTGGAAGAGCTTAGCCCAGATGGATATCATGCCAACCCTCTTATTCCCCAAGCGGTTGTTGGAATGTGGAAGAGCTTAGCCCAGATGGATATCAGGCCAACCCTCTTATTCCCCAAGCTGTTCCCTACGCACAAGCTTCATTTGAGCACCCGACAACTTTTATTAACACCCCCCCCCCAATTCTTATCCCATTTTAGCGAACAGTCTAAAAAGAAAAAGCGGAGGTCTCTTTTTTGTCAGTAAGATTGAAATTGAATTTGTCGACCAGTCTAAGTCCTTGGGATTCAACGTTTTACAGTTATGTATAGCTGGGGTGACGAAGTCAGAGCTGACCCTAGGAATCAAAATTTCTGACTATCGGGGTGATAGATGCCGTGACCCCCACCCGAAGGCTTGAAATACTATATATATACCCCACACCCCCACAACCCCCCCCCACGGACAAATTACCTGATCGAAACTGGTCAAAACGCATAGGCCAACCTGGGCCATAACGCGTGTCTTAACGTTACTTGTAAAGTGGACTTTAGAAGGCCGTTCCCAGGAAGGGCGGCGCCTTTTTGGGGGGGGGGGCAGTTATGAGATGTATTGTTACATGAGACCAAGTAACATAGGTACGTGGTGTATTGTTACATGAGACCAAGTAACACAGGTACGTGGTGTATTGTTACATGAAACCAAGTAACACAGGAACGTGGTGTATTGTTACATGAGACCAAGTAACACAGGTACGTGGTGTATTGTTACATGAAACCAAGTAACACAGGAACGTGGTGTATTGTTACATGAGACCAAGTAACACAGGTATGTGGTGTATTGTTACATGAGACAAAGTAACACAGGTATGTGGTGTATTGTTACATGAGACCAAGTAACACAGGAATGTGGTGTATTGTTACATGAGACCAAGTAACACAGTTACGTGGTGTATTGTTACATGAGACCAAGTAACACAGGTATGTGGTGTATTGTTACATGAGACCAAGTAACACAGGTATGTGGTGTATTGTTACATGAGACCAAGTAACACAGGTATGTGGTGTATTGTTACATGAGATCAAGTAACCCAGGTACGTGGTGTATTGTTACATGAGACCAAGTAACACAGGTACATGGTGTATTGTAACATGAGACCAAGTAACACAGTACGTGGTGTATTGTTACATGAGACCAAGTAACACAGGAACGTGGTGTATTGTTACATGAGACCAAGTAACACAGGTACGTGGTGTATTGTTACATGAGAATAAGTAACACAGGTATGTGGTGTATTGTTACATGAGACCAAGTAACACAGGAACGTGGGGTATTGTTACATGAGACCAAGTAACACAGGTACGTGGTGTATTGTTACATGAAACCAAGTAACACAGGAACGTGGTGTATTGTTACATGAGACCAAGTAACACAGGTATGTAGTGTATTGTTACATGAGACAAAGTAACACAGGTATGTGGTGTATTGTTACATGAGACCAAGTAACACAGGAATGTGGTGTATTGTTACATGAGACCAAGTAACACAGTTACGTGGTGTATTGTTACATGAGACCAAGTAACACAGGTATGTGGTGTATTGTTACATGAGACAAAGTAACACAGGTATGTGGTGTATTGTTACATGAGACAAAGTAACACAGGTACGTGGTGTATTGTTACATGAGACCAAGTAACACAGGAACGTGGTGTATTGTTACATGAGACCAAGTAACACAGGTACGTGGTGTATTGTTACATGACACCAAATAACATAGGTACGCGATGTATTGTTACTTAGTACAAGTAACACAGATATGTGGTGTATTGTGACATGAGACCAAGTAACACAGGTACGTGGTGTATTGTTACATGGCACCAAGTATCACAGGTATGTGGTGTTTGTTACATGACACCAAGTAACACAGGTATGTGGTGTATTGTTACGTGGCACCAAGTATACCAGGTATGTGGTGTATTGTGACATGAGACCAAGTAACACAGGTATGTGGTGTATTGTTACATGGCACCAAGTATCACAGGTATGTGGTGTATTGTGACATGAGACCAAGTAACACAGGTACGTGGTGTATTGTGACATGACACCAAGTATCACAGGTATGTGGTGTTTGTTACATGACACCAAGTAACACAGGTATGTGGTGTTTGTTACATGACACCAAGTAACACAGGTACGTGGTTTATTGTTACGTGGCACCTAGTAACACAATTTGCCGGTGTACTGTTTTCAATTGGTGACGTCTTGAAAGTCTTTCTATAACTGAGAATCAAAGCAGGTGTTCTCCAGAAGGTATTTGACTGGCCCCTACAATGTATATGCCTAACTACCTTTGAAACTGGGCATCATGAATGCGTCTGCTAGCCGATTGTTTCCAGCCATATTTGCATTTTTGTACTTGATACAGGTTGGACAACGCTTGACAGAGCCGGACATGCATGCCAAAATGATGTATTTAGCAGAATATTTTTAGCCATTGTGTTCGATGATCAGTTTTATTTAGTTTTTTTTTGTTGTTTTTTTTAAATTGGTAGTGTGATTCTTCGAATAAAGTCACATTAACTTATGGGTTGATCAGACGACCCCTTGCGTTGGCAGAGGATCTTTCTAGAACGGCAAAAATTTTGACAAAATATCCATTTTATTTTGTTCCGCGAAATTTTTCCGCCATTTCATAAAAATGGACCCTAACTCCCTTTTTTTCACGACAACTTTTATACGAGCAAAAATGAGGAGTCTCATTGCGAAACCTGCTAAATAACTTTTTTGAAAAAAAAATCAAGTTGACTATTTTGGCTGGTTCGTTAAGTGTCAATCTACAGCATTTTATAAATTTAATGAATCAAAAGCTTCATTTATTCTAAAAATGTCACCATACAAAAATGTAAATGCTATATTTGCTAAATAAATTTAATGTACAAAAATCCCAACCTTTTCTTAAAACCAACCAGGTGTTACTTAAAAGGTCTTGCAATTGGACTCCTCAAATAATGGTCAACTAAGAATGCCTTTTCCTCCCTGGAGAAAGCCATTTCCAACAACAACTGGCAAACCTCTATTTCCTTTTTAGTACTGAGAACAAGTAGCGGCTGGAGCTAGGCACCGTTGAAAACGAACGCCGCGTTTAAGATGCGAGATGTTCGTACTGTTATTATTTGGAGCATCCCGTTTTGATTTAAGCCTATCTGTAACTTCTCCACATACGTTTGTCTAGTATCTCTAACAGGAAACTGGATTTGAGCTATACGATAATTTTTAGAACATTATTCACCCGGGGGCAAAACCTGACTTTACGTCCCTTTTATCCGTAACAGTCGACAATGAGACACCTGTCTGCAGGGAACATGACGAATGACGAGTTTGTCACTCTTCGGAGACGGTGCGAGAGCAAACAACAAAAAAAAGTAATAAGACAATGGCGCATTTACATTAAACTCAGATACTGTTGTATATCTGACCCGTCCAACAGTGGGTTAACGCGGATGTGCGTAAAAGGTATCGAGCGCTCCTTAATGTCGGCAACGGGGGGGGGGGCAGGTGGCACACTGACACACGCAAACACATGCCAGATTCTTACGTGGATCATTTCATTTAAGAAGGCGACGCGTTGAAGGCAGTACATTGAGCTTATCGCCACCATTCTTGAAGAAATTGCGAAGTTATTGCCACCACGGTAACGGTCAGGATAGTGTGTTTTCTGAACTGCACTTTACGTATAAAACAGTTTTATTTTATTTTTATTGTAATTTTTTTTTTTTTTTTATGTTTTCAGTGAAAAAACTTAGCATAAGAAGATTGAATTTGTACGAATAAAATTGAATGATTTGAAATTCAATTAAAATTTATTATTTTTTTTTAAGTGTTTTTTCTGAACTGCACTTTACGTATAAAACAGTTTTATTTTATTTTTATTGTAATTTTTTTTTTTTTTTTTATGTTTTCAGTGAAAAAACTTAGCATAAGAAGATTGAATATGTACGAATAAAATTGCATGATTTGCAATTACATTAAAATTTATTATTATTTTTTAATAGGCTTACCTGGTTTTAATAGCTTACTCACGATCAAGACAGTTACAGTGAAATGGCGCATGGAAGGACATCCACACACTGTTATATTTATCTTAAAACTACTAAGCTGTCAACATTAGTGATTCATTGCGTGGCAATATGCTAAGTTAATTTGGTTGTCATACTCCACTAAGCGATGTCCATTTTGTTATTAGCTAAGACGTCATTGGTGACTCTATAGTTTACTCACGGTTTAAAAAAAAGATCACGTGAGCGATGGCAACGGCCCTCAACCCGTGGGTCGTGACCCTCTCGGGAATCTCATTAAATGAGAGGACAGGGGTCAATTGAGAAATTTAAAATCTAGAACAATTTTTTTGTAAAAGTACGCTTATGTTTACCACCTTTCATCTAACAATTTTAAATTATTTAAAGTGATCGGGTTTCCCTAAAGCTATATTTTTAAAACAGTTATGATTCCTTCAGTAGATGTCAGTAGTCAATTTAATTTGTAAAATGTGACCTTTTTTTTTTTTCATTTGTTTACAATAACATTATACTTGATCTCGTTATTTCCTTTTAAAGCATTTTTTTCAAGGATGCATGCCCCTAGACATTCAAAAGTTAATAGTAGTTATTATTTTATGGGGAAAAAAACGATTAGCAGGACCGAAATCTAGACTGCCATGTTTTAAAAATGTTTCTATTTCAATGATGAAAATGAACATACAAGGAGATGATGATTATAGATGTACATACATTAGGAACATTAAAAAATGTTACATTAGTCTTTAATTTCTAAGAATAGTCATAGATCTAGTCTTGAGTCGTTACAATGGATTTAATGGCACCACGGCACTATAAAACTTGAGAACCACTAAGCTATAAGCATTTAATAATTGACTAAACATATGAAATATATTTTATTTTTTTTATTTTTTTTTTTAATGAATATGTAAACTTTGAGGGATCCTCGAAATGGTTAGAAATGCATTTTTTATATTATTGTTTATCATTAAAATATTTAAAAAATGTGAGGGGGTGGGGATATCCTTCGTCTTTATTAAGTTAATTGTTATTCTCATGGTGTTAAAATGTTAAAAAGTGGCAGCAGGAAATCGAAACCAAAACAAAACACTAAAATTTATTTAGTCTCCAAATCCAAATGCGCTGCAGAGATGTTTTATTGTTTAGGATTTTTACAAATTTTGTGGATAGCGTTAAAATAAATTGAATGTAATGGTGGTGTCTTGCTATTGACGTACTTGCCATGACCTTGAGGAAGGTGACGACGGTCTGTCTCCCAGAAACCCCATTCATACTGAGTGAAAATATAAAACTTGACACTACAGTTGACTGTATCGGTTTCCCCTAAAGGCAGATGGGGCGCGTGCGTAGGGGGTCCCGAGACTTTTAGGAGCCGTGCGACTAGGGAACGAAATACATTCGAGAGAGGGGGCGTGATTTGACCTATAAAGTACTAGTAACGACGGGCTTCTCGTGCACAACTTATAGATTAATGAATAGAAATGAGTAAGTAATACAAACAACACAAGTCGTAAAGTTCTCCTCAGACGGTAATCTTCAATGTTAGAATTTGGAGAGAATGGTCTTTTGTTGACAGCATGAGGGAATACAATTTTAAAAATTGTCAGCCGACTGGGTCAGTGAAGAATTTGGAGAGAATGGTCTTTAGTTGGCACCATGATGAATGGAATTTTAAAAAATGTCAGCTAATTGGGTCAATGAACAATGAGACCAAAAATGTGCAACAAATAAAATAGGCTTTTTTTTTTCATTTCTCCTTCGTGATATTGAACAAAACTTTGACTCAAAGTTGAATTTAATGATAAGATACTTAGCGGGTGGAGTAGGGGAGAAGTGAAGCAATGGCGGGGCTTGACTATCCAGGGTGAACTCCAAAAAGTACACCCCACCCCCAAACGTACACATATCAATTTATATAATGTTGGGTCTTAACTTTAACGGGTATGCATCCCCTCCGCACGCTCTAGGTACGTCACTGGGGGTGGGGTGGGGGGGGCAAAGTTTGCACTGACTTGGAGCCAAATGAGGTAGCGACAAGAAGAGAGAGCCACACAAGTACGTCCTTGACATTTCTGCCAGGGCCACACAGTTATGTGAGACAGGATAGTACAAAAGCTGTAGTATTCCCTTAGTCTGACTTAGAGAATCCAGAAATTCCAAGCAAATATCTCCTGACTTGAATTAAGCGTCACTAACAATTAACTTAGAGTTAAATTAAGTGCATTGTAGGCTCATGCATGGAGCTGTTGTTCATATTTACTTAAGACAATCCCTCCTCATGGTGTCAGAGGAGCTGGAGGTTAGAACACGGAAACCAGTGTTAATGATTGCATTTACTGCGATGTCCACCTGATGAAGCAAGCTGTTGTCAAAATAGTTAGGGCCATAAGAGGGTACTCTCAACCCAATAAGAGAAAGTCATAGATTTAGTAGAGTTGATTTAGATACACTAAGAATAGCAAGCTTGAGATAATAAACTAAATTTTACTTTTCAGTGTCCTACTTTGACCAGATGATATATGAAAGGATATCTTATACAATACACGGTATTCTGTTAACGTATACGTCTTTTTTTAGTAATGTTATACTAAATCAAATCTGTCAAATTTGATTAATCCTGTAACATCTATTGGATGCGCGAATATCTTTTAAACTGTTGATTTTATCCCCATAAAAAAATCATTGGTATCTTCACCACACGTCAGTCTTGTAAGGGCTCAATTTGTTTATTTTCTGTGACTGTGAAGTGGAGTACCGAACCCCTTAGACAACCTGCCTCTCACACTCAACCCCACCCCACAATGCGCACGCGAAATTCAAAACAATATGGATGGCCCCTTTGCTATATAAAAATTAAGAAATGTTTGAATCTGATGCAACAATTCCAAATTAATGTGTGTCTTGAAATGTATCACAAATCTTGTTTGAATTATCCACCTTGAGCAGCTCGACTGAATGGAATAAAAATGGAGTTGAATGCACTTGGGGGCTCACCGTTATAAATTGAAAAATCATCTAGATCAGTTGTTTCCTGAATGGTCAAACAACATATAAGTTGTTAAATAAAAAGAAAACATAATAAATAAATCTGGCACCGATCCCTGCTGCATTTCCAAACTTGCCCCCTGGTCCACCAAACTTAAAGAACAAGGCAAGAGTTGGGTAAAGACTTTTCCTGTCTTTGATACAATGGCAAGAGTTGGGTAAAGACTTTTCCTGTCTTTGATACAAGGCAAGAGTTGGGTAAAGATTTTTCCTGTCTTTGATACAAGGCAAGAGTTGGGTAAAGACTTTTCCTGTCTTTGATACAAGGCAAGAGTTGGGTAAAGACTTTTCCTGTCTTTGATACAAGGCAAGAGTTGGGTAAAGACTTTTCCTGTATTTGATACAATGGCAAGAGTTGGGTAAAGACTTTTCCTGTCTTTGATACAAGGCAAGAGTTGGGTGAAGACTTTTCCTGTCTTTGATACAAGGCAAGAGTTGGGTAAAGACTTTTCCTGTCTTTGATACAATGGAAAGAGTTGGGTAAAGACTTTTCCTGTCTTTGATTTATAAAACATTTGGAGAACTCTGTTTTCTGTACAATATTTTAACAAACACTTTAAAAAAACAACAACAAAACAAAAAAAACACTTGAATAAAATCATATTTCTTTATTCAATGTTTTTTTAATTTAAATAATTTAAACTTGAAATATTGAAACCAATGAACTATTTTATAAAAGCATGAATGTACATGACTAGATGAGTTAAGGCAAAACGTACAATAATTTGAATAGTGATTTTATGGTTCAAAACACTTGTAAGCATTGTAAGTAGACAGGACAAATAAAAGCACATCCTAAGACAACGTTCATCAATTAAACTTGAATGAAAACGATGTAAGGAAACCTATTTGACCAGAATTTACATTGCAAAAATATAAAACAACAAGTTTTATCATGGGTTCTGCAAAAAAAACAAAAAGAAAATGGCAGCAGGCACTTGGCTTATAATAAATCTGAAAGAAGAGAGCAATTTCATTCAGAAAATCTGACTTTTACAACGAAGCATTTGAAGACACAAAAAAAAAGGAGCATTTATATCATATTTTTAACAAACTGTTCAACTGGCAGTTGCTATGAAATCCATTCCATTAACTCAAGTTATTTTTCAGTAATTTTGTTATTCAACATTGTCATTTGCTACTTTATTTTGTATACAAAATACAATGGAACACCTAAAGGCTGCTTCCGGGAAACCAGCTAAATTTAACGTGATAACAATGATAAGACATGCACAGTTTAATAAAAGACCTTTGAACATTAATATTCATGTTATTATAATCTTTTTTATTTTCCCTCCAATATCAAATAGTCTTAACATTAAAATAAAAAGCAAAAGAAAATAAATCTTTACAAAAAATTTCAAGATATTAAAAAAATGATTTTATTCATCACATAACATAGAGATGCTTTAAATGAAAGCACTACCTGAGTATTATGGTCTTCTGAAATAAAGATGGTTCATTCTGACCTTCACACTTTTTAGGTGCGCTTTTCTGTGCAGATCTGTTCTGAATCCTCAACTTATTTTTTTAAAAGAAAATCCTCAAGTTTCAATAATTAAAATGTTAATTTTAATCATTTATTATGTGCTTATTGTAAAGGAGAAATTTCCTTACATTAACTGCACACACTAACATTGATGTAAATAAAGCATGATTAGGCACTGTTTTTCTTACATGATTTCACTTGCACATTTTTATCTTCACAGTTTTTTAGGAATAACAGAAAGTGAACATTTTGCCATTTGCATAGTTCAGAGAGCCTAAGAATTTGTTAAAAAATTTTCTTAAAACCATTATGAACACATTATGGAGTTGTATTTTTTTCAAACATTTCGACTTTTACAGCAATATAAAAAATGTTAGACTAAATATACAAAACTAACAAGTGTATTAAGCATTGTTCCAGCATGTAAAAATAAGACACACTAAAAAATTTTTATCTTTCAACATTCTAAAAAAATTCTTAAACATATTTTTTTTTTATTTGCAACAATGAGAAACCATCTCCAGGCAAATTATCATAAGTTAGGTAATATGGACTATATTATAAGTGTCCAAATTTCCTCAAATGACAATATACTTTGAAGATAAAATGCCAAAAGACATTTTTTTTCTCTTTTTATAAAAATCATGGATACATAATCCTGTGAATCCACTGACTTGAAAAAGAATCAATAATTCTTTTTTCACAAGGCTGGAAATATGGTTGTCATATTTACAAGGCTGGAAATGTGGTTGTCATAGGATATCATGGGGCAGACAGTCAAAGAATTTTTGGACCATTAGTTACATAAATACTTCAGATATGGAATGACATGAATAAAAAACTAAAAATCAGTGGGTAAATGCTACGATCAAAGTTACCGTTCTTTGTATGTTTTTTCTAAAAGTTTGAATAAAATTTTGGAATGTGAAGTAGATGCAATTGGTCAAAATCACAATATCTTTATATTGGCTGGTAGCAGCACTCACATGCTAATTTTAATTGTAATGGTTCTAGGTGATTATCTTTTCACAAACAAACTTCACAAGCATTACTCTACCCTCTCCAGTGTAAACAAACGTTTACAGGGGAGAGAAAAATCAATAATGCTAGTCACTCATCCACTATGAAGTCAGTGGCAGATCCACCATGAAGTCAGAGGCTGATCCACTATGAAGTCAGAACCACTATGAAGTCAGAGGCTGATCCACTATGAAGCAAGAGGCTGATCCACTATGAAGTTTTCAGTTTTCCAAATCATTTTTTATGAATTTTTTTTTTGACAGCTATTTATATATTTTGATTCCCAAACTACCACCCCTTAAAATACAAAGTTTTCTTTACTATTGATAAATTCTTTTTAATTAGTTAAATTTTGTTCACATACTGTGGTGCTATAGAATACAATAACCCGTTTTCTTCTTGTTTTTTTCTCTTATATTTCATCAAACAAAAATACAGAGTTAACGCAGCTCCTTTTCAATAGTTGAATACCTTTTAGGGAGTTATAAACCAACAGTGAAGGTTTGAAACATAAACAAAGCAAGTGTGACATACACAACAGCATTTCTATCAGAGTTCTTGATTGGCTTGTAACAGCTGTAGGCACAGTTCATCTAACAACTTAATTGAACTGTTCATGGCTATTAAATGTCTGGGACAAGAAATGAAGGAGGGATGATAAAATATGGTGCACGACATAGCTTTTCTGACAATCTCAAGCCTATAAATTTGAAAACAGGTGTCTGTTTACAATGAACACGTAAAACAAATTTACTTCCATCAGTGGTCCCCATCCAGAGAAATTAATTTTACTGAAATCTTAAGTACACATTTCACATTTAATGATTTAAGACATACAACATAAGAGTATTCAACATTATGGGTCAGGTACTTATTGTCTTTAATTGTAAAGTCTGTATGGACTAGAAATCAGATTTAAAGCTAAAATGCTAATGAAAAAACACAAAGCATCTTTATGTATTAAAATAGGTACTTTTTCCCCAGATGAACTTCTCCTACATTCCACACTATTGCTAAATTTCTATCCCTAGGAATGTTTCCACATGTCAACATAAACTTTTTATAATGTAATTTTTGTTTAGTTTGCCCTCATCCTGATCCAGGACTTTGCCTATTTCAAAAGACACAATGTCCTTTGAGTCTACACTTGTATCATAAAGGCATGCAGTTTATGTCTAGTGTTTTCATGTATCCATCTTCAAAAATGTTATAACATTTGCCACTTTTTTCCTATTCTTTACTTCTACTATGAAAAAAATTGTAATGGTGGCATTTTACTAGTTCAAGTTCTGAAAAACGAATTAATTCTCCAAACCTGGCTTGTTGGTAGTTCGTGTCATTCCGTGCATCTCCACATGATTAAAAAAACTGGCAATAGCAAGAAAAAATAAGTGACCTCCCTCAAAAGTCAGTTGATTCAACATCAGAAGATGAATTATCCGACACAAAATAGCGGTTGTGCCAACGAGTGGCCATTCTTATAGGTACATGATAGAGAGGTATTTCAGATCCTGTCAGACTAGTTCCAGTAGGGAATGAGTCGAAAGCTTCATTAGTGAAAGCTGCTCGTTCTATCATCTCTTCTCTATAGATTCGTATTCGTTTTTTCTCCTTCAGAGATTGATTCTTACTGAAAAGTGTAAATGTAACGTTATTTCAACAATTTAAAAAGGATCATTATTGAAGCCATTTAACTTCTGTCTGGTATACTATGCAATTAAAGTAATCTAAATAAATATTAGGAAAATTCAATTAAGGAATAATAATTGCAAAATTTAATTTTAAGCTAAAATATGGTGGACAACAATGCACATAATGGATTGAATAGCCGCAATGAGAGCCAGGAGTGAACTAATGACAAGTTACCTGTGTATGCAGACTGCAATGACAATAAGCAGTATTACGAGAGCTAAGGCGGTTAATGACATGCTGGCAATCAACAAAGTCTGCGTCTGCTCATCATCGGTTGCTAAATGTAAAATTAATGTTGTTAGATAAATCTTTTAGCAGTTTGAACTTGCATAAAAATTAGTTTAAAAAAGACATTTCGTGACCTAATTGTTCAAATAAGCTGAGCATTTTTTATTTTTATAATGTATTTTTGGCGTCACTGAATTTACATCAATGTATATCTACTAGAACTCAAGACAGGTGACACGTAATAACCGTCAAAACCAAATTATTTTTCAGATTTGGTTGAAATTTTTCTAAAAACTTTTTACAAAATTTTAGAAGTGCTAAGGCTAAAGCTTATTTTAAACTACGGTTACCGGAAATTTGATCAAAATTTCCGGATACAAAAACTCATTTTAAATTACATGACTTGTGCTTAGGAACTCTGAAATAACCTGTACTTGGGAACTCTGAAATAACCTGTGCTTGGGAACTCTGAAATAACCTGTGCTTGGGAACTCTGAAATTACCTGTACTTGGGAACTCTGCAGTACCATTCTAGTCCATGTGGTTTGAACACTTAAAAGGAGAGGGCTGATTATTATTTTTCAAATAAGAAATGTAACTAAATCCCCGACATATCAATTTTAATCTTAAAAAGGGACTGGGAATAAAAGAGAGAAGACACAGGTTTCCTAAAGCACTTACATTTTCCCTTGCACAATTCAACTCTGCAGTAGCAGCCTGAATATACTTCTTTGCTGCTACAAGACATGGTTTGGTTACAGAAATGTTCACAGGCATCTGGTGAAATAAGAATGAAACAATGCACATATTTAAACTGAATGAAGACCCTCAGAACTCTTTATCAATGCAATGTCCCATGCAAATTGTTTCTTCTTCTTTTCTGCAGTATCAATGTTTTGTGTAATTTATTATTTTTTTATTCACCTCATATTGACTTAAGACAATGTCTTCAACTTGAAGTCATATATTGTTGATATCAATGGCTAAGCATAAATCTCAAGATCATTATCTATTTTTTTTTTGTGTGATGATTCTTTCTTTCAGTTAGGGGGTCGTCCATAAAGGACACCCAGAAAGAGTAGGTAAGGGGATTAATTCAAAAGCAGTTGCAGATAATGGGGAGGTGGGGTGAAGAGTCTTGGCGTCCGCAAGCTGGCATTTTTTGTTATATTCTGCTTTAGACCCACCATTTGATTTATATAATCAGACTCATGTTGTGCACTGTATAATACGGTATGTGGACGTCCACAAATCAGGGGATGTGGGAGGAGGGTGGGGAGCCACATGCATTCAAGAATGGACAAGGCGGAAGGGGGATAGAAAGAAATGCATATTTTTTGGGGTACGACTTTCATGAACAAGTTTTTACTATGCTTACTTATTAATATAATGCTATCAATGTTTATGACAGTCTCACCTATACATTTCCCAGCTGCTGTCACACCAAGCTTACACTCACAAGTGTAACCATTGTCTTGATCTTTACAAATCTCATTGTTGTCACAGGTGGCAATTCTTAATTCACACTCGTTGACTTTCCCTGGTATGCAGAGCAGTTTGCTGTAGGCCCCTTCTTTTTCAGTTGTCAGGTTGATTCCACAGGGCAGGCAAGTTGTTTCTTCTGCATTGGGTTGGAACGTTCCAATGGGGCAGGGGTGGCAGGCTCCATCCGCAACATTCTTGTAATAGCCTTTTAGACATTTTGCTGTGCAGAAAGGAAATCAGTTCCATTTTATATGTGTTTTCTTATTGATAAAGGATGTGTGTCATTAATGAAAAACTATTCGAGTATTACCAGGCAAGCAGAGATATTGAAAGTCTGATATTTGAGGGTGTGAATACAAATAGAAAAAAACAGAACCATATCACTGTAATCTCGTGTCTCCTTGTGTTTTTTACCACAGGCTAGTGATGATAATAACATTAGATGGGAAACTAATTGGATATTTATAAATTCCTCTCAAGATTTTCATTGAATGAAAGCACAAGGCCTGGGATTTTGATATGGAGAATAAGCTGGTTCCCAATGAGCAGGTCCCAGGTATCGATTTTGTCTTTACTCGATTTATCAGCAGCTTTCGATACGCTGGACCACTGCATACTGCTCCAGCGTCTGCAACAAATGTTTGATCTCACTGATACCATCCTGTGTTGGTTCCGATCGTATCTGACTAATCGGGTCCAGTCAGTTATTTCAAACGGCTTGACCTCGAAGAAATCTAATATTGAATTCGGAGTACCCCAGGGCTCGGTCCTAGGCCTGGTGCTTTTCACGATGTACATTCAGCCCCTGGGTGCAGAGATCAGGCAGTTTGACATGTTGTATCACATGTACGCGGACGATACACAACTTCATCAATCCGTGCTCCCTTCTCAGTTCCCTCAGCTGCTCAGTATGACACAGAAGACAATGGACTCGGTTAAGCACTGGATGACCATAAACAAGCGCAAATTAAATGATAAGACTGAGCTGCTCCCCATTGCGACCGCTCAGAAGCAAAAATCTGCAAATAACACGACAGCCATTACTCTCTCAGGTGTGCATATTGAGTTAGCTCAAACAGTGCGATACCTGGGTGTCTACCTAGATAGAAGACTAACTTTTGAAAGTCATATTAACATGCTATGCAGGGCGATTTTTCTGGAGCTGCGCAGGATTAGTCACATCAGGCCCTTCTTAACAATTGATACAACAAAGAGGCTGATGTCTGCATTTGTGCTATCACGCATGGACTATTGCAATGCTCTCATGGTGGGTCTTCCAGCTACACTCCTGGATAAAATTCAAATAGCACAGAATAATGCGGCTCGCATTGTTCTCCGCAAACGCAAGTTCGACCATGCAAAAACACTTCTGAGAGAGCTGCACTGGCTGCCGGTGCGTGCTCGCATAGAGTACAAAATCGCAATGTTGTGCTACCGCTGCTTACATGACCTGGTGCAGTCCTATCTGAAAGAGCTGCTGACGCCTTATGTACCCACTAGAGAGCTCCGCTCATCCGATAGTGGCAAACTCTCGACACCACGTGTTTGCCTTGAGACTTACGGAAAGCGCACTTTCGCATTTGCTGGTCCAACAATTTGGAACGCCCTTCCTGTCGATCTCAGAAACAACCAGACACTGGAGTCCTTTAAAACCAATTTAAAGACACACCTATTTCGCAAACACCTTCTGGGATGATTGTCAACCTTATTTTCCAGTTAATGCATAATGGCTGTGTTGCTTGGGGTTGAAATGGCTAGAAAGACTTTGCAATTGTATGCTAGTAATTAGTTTTTGTAGTGTTGCGTTTGTTTTAAATGTGGTAAATTATAGATTTGTATTTTGTTGACTATGTACCGCGCTTTGAGCCTTTGGGGATGAAGCGTGTTTTTGAAATGAACTTTATTATTATTATTATTATTATTACTCTCTTCACACAGCTGATAAACCAAAGGGAACATCTAGTGGATGATGCAGCTTGGCACCGTAGGCGCTGCAGGAGTTTCCAGAATTGTTTCCTGAATTATCACAGAGTTAATGTCCTATGCCATTTTTCTGTGGGGCGTTTGTCTCCCTTACCATTTAAAAGGGCGATGTTAGATGGAAGCAAATTATGAGGAAATACAACATAGTCTAGCATGTGCTGATGATGCACTCACCAACGTTGCACTGGCTCTCACTGAATGATCCTTCACCCTGAGTGGTCCATCCAGCAAGGCAAGGTATACAGTGGGGTCCTGTATCACTACCACTATGAAATGTTCCTATGAGACAAGGTCTGCACTCTCCATCTTCACCCACCTCCCGTCCTACAACACACAGTGCTGATAAATTTTTTTTTAAAAAGATGAATTATTTTACAGAACTCTGATTAGACCCAACTTTAATTTTTTTTTCCTTTGCATGCAAGGTAAATAATTGGATTTTTTTTTTAAAAATAGTTAAATATTTTAAATTTAAAAAATTCGTTTCATTGATTCATTTTATAAAAAATATCAATACAATGCATTTCATTGCAAAGGCACCAGAATATTTATTTATGTAACGAATATTAAGAATATAAGAGTTTACTGAATTATGAATAGATATTTGAAACTAATTAGGGGAATAAAGCAAGGATGGTCACCCTGGCAATCTTCAACAGATTTAGCTCCGATTGATTTTGTGGTTAGACCTGTAGGGCAGGGCATACACTCCCACTCTGCTTCTTTGTCCTGATAGTGAGCCAGTGGACATTGTTCACACATAGATGTCTCAACATTAAAGTAGCTGCCCAAATCACAAACACCTGTATGGTAAAAAAAAAAAGAAAGGTGTCGATTTTAAAACATGTTTCTAAATTTAATATCAAGTAAACAACATTTATTTAGATTGAATACCTTTAAGGTTTAGTTTTAACTTTTTTAAACAAGATGATATAGACTTAGTAAGTAAGTTACATTAAAGCTAACTCATGATACAGCTAGCAGAACATTACCTAATGCAATGACGCCCATACCTTGAGCATTTCTAAAAAGAATGCTTTTATTTTTTTTCTTTGATTTCACAGCTTGTCTTTAGCATTTTTACACACTTTGTTGATAGTACAACAATATTTATTTTGCTTCTGGTGTGTCCTGCTTCCCCTTCAAAATTGCCCTCCCCACTCCACGTTTCATATTAATAATACTGATTGAAAAAAAGGTTGTAACACGAGTGTCATGCATAACGCTGGTAAAAAGGTTGGGTTTTCTTCTTTAGAAAGGAATTAATTTGTTTTCAAAATGTCAATGTTTTTTCACAACTTTGTTCTGGGGCTGCAAACCACACAAAACTGGGTCATGGGCCCTCCTTTCGCTTCGGGCATGTCTACCCCTGTGAGTCTTTTCCATAGATTGGTACAGGAAGGTATTGCCATTTTCATTATACTGTGACTGTTGTCTTTGTTATAAAATGAACGTCAGTATTTTCTCTGTCCGAAGGTTTTTATACAACATCATCTCTATTCCTGAATTCGGCGACTACCTTTTCCTATCAGTGGGTTATTTCTTGACATAAACAGTTGACAACGGCAAGGCATTCTTACAACATTATAGGGCAGTAAGACTTTGCTGCCTATTATAGCAAATGAGAAGGTAACTTTTTCTAACACTTGGACCCACCAGGTATTTTCTCAAAATACCCATACCCGGTGTAAAAAAAAAGTGTGTCCGTTAAGCCCTATTAAAACAATATTATATTACCACAACTTACTAACACACTGTGAATGGCTGACAGTCCCATCACTTTGGGTTGTTTTACCTTCCGGACATTTCTGACACAGAGTCTGCAATGGCTTCTCATTATACCAGCCTCTAGTACACGGCATGCAAATATGATCTTGAGTAACATAATGACCAGCCAAACAGTCAACTAGGAAAAAAAATTTTTTTTTTAAAGAGTTTCAATAAACATCTAATACCGGTATTGGTATTTAAGAGATTTTAAAAGGCATAAGTATAATATAGATTTTAGTTGTTTTCTTTCAATTCGCATATGTAAAAAGTGCTTACCACAAGTTTGGTCTTGCAGTGTTTGCCCAATCTGGCAAAGTGGCAAGAGTTGAAGATGTTCTGAGGTCAAAGTAAACTGAGACTCAATATTGTTTTTTATACTTCGAACTATTTCATCCCTTATGGTTGTCAGAGTTGTCATAGGTTGATACTGGCTGAAACAGATTTAAAGCACATAAATAAATTTTTAAATGCCTGAAAGTATATTTTCCCAATGCTCTTAATACATAAATACAAAACAGCTCTAGATTTACACAGAAAACATCATTAGGAATAAAAAATGGACAC
Organism: Lymnaea stagnalis; assembly: GCA_964033795.1. Lineage (NCBI taxonomy): Eukaryota > Metazoa > Mollusca > Gastropoda > Lymnaeidae > Lymnaea > Lymnaea stagnalis. Next base: position 247,622 of record CAXITT010000076.1, read on the forward strand.
AAATTTTCAATGTAAAATTCTTTTCAGCCACCACTGTTATAGATGTTTTTATAAACATCAGTAATATATCAGTAATAATCAGTAATGTCAATAATACATCCGTAATATATCTGTAATATGTCAATAATACAGATTTAATATACCTGTAATATGTCAGTAATAGATTTGTAATATGTCAGAAAAACATCAGTAATATGTCAGTAATACATCAGTAATAAATCGCATCAAACAAGCTGAAAATAACTGGGTATTCCTTTCTTTTAAAACAGTTCATTGGTTATTTACACACACTTCGACCACTTAAAAGGCAATGTAATTCTTAAAATTAGATTAGCAAACTACAATATTATATTTTAGATATCGTGGATAAAAACGTACTTTACATCTGGTAACAAGCTGATATCCAAAGTAACATTATACTGTGCTTTTGTATCCTCAAAGGATCTCTTTTTCCTTATCATCACATCATTGATGCACAGGATGGGTATATCTTTTGTGTGGTTGCATACAGAGCTGCAAGCTTCCAGCTGGTTCAAGATTTTCACTAGTTTTTCATGAAGTTCATGTTTAAATCTTTCAGAACAAGATGGACCTTCAAAAGTAATACTTCCAAAAATTGAATAATTTGGGTTTCTGTAACCTGAAAAGCATTATGAAGTGATTTGGATTAGACAGTATTTCTTTATAAGGATAAAAACAATATACTTAAAAAAACATTATAACTATGACAAATTTTTTTAAACTCATAACTAAAAATGAAGAGTATTATTGCAATCGAGTTTAACAGTAAAATAAAATAATTTAAACGGTCTTTAGTTTCTTAAGCAGCTCATCAGAGTTCTTGACTCCCAAGGATGGAGTTTTTCTTAGTTTTCAGTACATTTTGTTTTAGCAACAAGCCAGAACTTACTTGCACATGCAGGGAAACCAGTGGGTGGATCCCAGACACCTTCTTGTCCACAGCGATAAAATTTTGGGACTGGGGTCATAAACTGAAATTTGTTCATGCATGAAGGCACACAATATCTTCCATGCTGCCAGTTACCACAAACTCGGCTTCCACTGACAGGTGGTGGTGGGTCAATACAATCAAATCCTGTTTAAAGGAGGTTGTAAATTAAAATTAAACTTGTTACAGCAAGAGTTCTCATTGAAATTCATACATGTGTGCTAAAACCAAATTTATAATCTCAAGAGCCACATATTTGCTTCCTAAATAATTTTTTTTTTTGGCCAATAAATATTAGTTTTTAACTCTATTTGGGAACTCATTCGCTATGGCCTGTAGCTACTCCCATTAACAAATAATGGGCAGTTGTAAAAGCCTACTTAATTTAAAATAAAATAAAGTCTTTACAATTTTTAGAATTAATATTTTGTTTAATAATTTCAAAAGTATCTTCTTGGGTCATTTAGGCATTGGCATTTTCCTTTGCTCATTCAAATATAGGATATTTTTTTCTGTTTATAAGTTGTCATTAAACTTGAAAATAACCCAACAAACAGAAACATTTAGCAACATGACAGATTATTGAACTTCCTACTGGGGGAAGTACGGAATTTTGTTATTATTCAAATACAAATAGTAAATAGCTCAAACTGATCAAATTCTTCCCCTTATATAATTATTAAGCCATTTGTCACTGCTAAAAACAAGAGTCCTTGGCGATTAATTGTCAAAAATTAATCCTTTGTTTGGTTTAGTAAAAAAGTTTTTTCACTTTTCTTAAAATAAGTGTTTTATTAAAAATCTTACAAAATACTTCATGGAAAATAATATCTTAGTCAACATTCATTAAGTATATGCCAATAAACATTCAATATTTTAGTGGCTTTTTAAAAGTAACTTACTTCTGAGAAAAATGTCAAAACTGCACTGAGCTGAGTTATTGTTACTGTCAAAAGCAAAGTATGCAACCACATGATGACCATACGAAAAGTAATGTCCTGAAGGAGAAACAAAATGACACAGAGAGTTGAGATGCTTGCATAGGGTATAATCTATTTAAATTTAAAAGAAAGCACACACAAAACATTAAAGGATCATTTTATTAAGGCTTGCAAATATATTTTTTCAATTAAATTAACTCTTGAAGCATAAAACATTGAAAACCAATTAATGAAACAGCAACAAAAAAAAAAAGAAAAAGGATTTCCTGCCCTGTAAAGGGAACTAAAAATGATGGCTCAAAAACTCTCAAAAATTTAATAGGATCAATACCTGATCTAAAATTCTGTATTACAAGGGTTACACCAACATTGTCTGTGAACACTGGTTCATCCCATGTCACAGGTGCTAGACTTTTGTCACTGGTCACAACTTGTGACTCTGGGCAGCTGACTACCGTGGGAGGAATTTTGTCAAGACCTTCAGTAAATATAGAGTAAAATAAAAGATTTAACACTGAATGGCACAAAATTAAATGCTGGCAGGACATTGCCATAGGAATATTAGTACAGTAGAAACTTGATTAGTCATAATAATGTTAGGAAAAATCACAATTGAAATTTTAAAATATTCATATAACTGAATATTAAAAATAATCCTAGCTATATCTAAATCTCTGATTCTTACATTTATTGTTTTGTATCATTTTACATGTGTAATATGCTTGCCTTTGATTGAAATCAAAATTTTGTTAGGATTGTTTCCTTTTTTAGCAGACATATATTGCTTTATAAATTTATTCAGCATTAAAAAAGTTTTTTTTTATATCAGTCATAACACCAATGTAGGCCCTAAGTCATGCATTTAAATGTGTTCATCAAATATGTATATAAATTATCGTCCTAGATGTTCTTCAACTGATTTTCATGTTGTAGTTCCATAACAATAATGCTGTCCAACCATTAATTTGTGATTTTAACAAAAAAATATTGTTTTGTTAAAATCCCTTTAAAAAAGATTTTACCATTTACAGTTGAGCCACAAAGACCGGCTGTACAAACAGTCTGTTCACATTGTGATGGCATGACAACCTCAACATCACCAAAAAGGTAAGTGCTGGCTAACACCCAATCAAAGACATCCCCACGCTATAGTGAAAAAAAAACAAACACAGTCACATTAATGATAGGATTTTTTTTTATATAGCATCATAATGAAAAATATTTCAAACAGATTTCTCTTTTCAAATACTTTTAATATTTTAATAATTTGATTGCAGAAAAACAAAAGAGCTAAAAGTAAAAAGGAGTACATAGATCATTTTTATAAGGCATCTGAATTAAAAATAAGCGGATCACTTTTATAAGAGTAACTACACATAATATTTAACCTTTTTGCTACCCATGACGTCGACGGGACATCACGATCACCCCCTTTCAAATACCAAGGACATTGCATTGTCATCATAACATAGAGGCAAAGAACTTTTCTGAAATACCAACGACGTCACGTCGACGTCATATTTTAATGCTAAATATTTCTTTATTTGTTAATCTATAGAGAAGTTAAAAAGCGAATCCGATAGAGAATGAAAAATACCGAAAATTTCTTCTTTTAAGTATTTTTATTGCTGAGTTAGCAAAAATCAATGCCAAAACTAGCGTAATGAAAGGGTTAACCAAATGTTTATTGCTGACAAATAAACTTCTAGATCAGGATGATAATGATGAATCAAATTAAATGTTCTTACAGTCTTTAGGTCCTCATTTGTGCTTCATAACTGCAAATCGTTTTCAACTCTAAATCTTTTGATCTGAATATAATGTCATCGGTATTTGTCCTTTAAATTATTCATTATGAGAAAGTTGGCCAATTAATAATATTTTTTTTTAACATTAATGTTTCTTCTTCATTTAAAATATAACTTTCTCTAAAGGACAACATTTAAAAGCATTTTTAATTAATGAACGAGGAGAGAGAAAAGAAATTCCTAGGCAGAAAGACCAGTTTAAAACTGCTATAAATTGTGAAAGCTCAAATGCATTTAATTTGTATAAATAATGTTAGAAGAGACTGTCAAACCTGAGTTGGTGTGCAGGAAGAGGCCTGATTGAATACTTGGTCTTGAGTCATTGCCAAACTGTATATGTTTAAACTACTCAGGTGACCTTTGAACCATTCTTCATCACTTGATGTGTTCTGTTGCCCCAGTCTCAACTCCAAACTGTCAAACAAAAAAAGATTGAGACTTAAATTGTGATAAGAAACTGTTTTCCATAACTGGAACAACATGAAAATGAAATAAATGCTTTTTCCTGTGACAATGAAAGGGGACATTTTTCTTAAAGTCAGTGTGTATGGGGTATGTCCAAATTGTGGGTAGGTTTCAAAATCTTGTTTGTTGTTTCTAAACCCAACTCCAGTTAGTTGAGTTGGGCTAATTTAAACAAACCCAATAATATAATTTTTTAAATAAAAATGTTCTTTTAATCTCATTAATTTCTTTCCTTGCAATTCCCGGTATTGTCATCCAGTCCATGTTTATCTACCCAAACCATGACAACCATAAACGATATGAAAGAGGAACCAATTCATTTGTTCTTTTCTCTTCGAAAATAAATATTTGTTTCTTTTTCAGTCATATCCCAGATGGAAATTGATAGTCTGTTTTAAATACAAACGTAAAAAATTTTTTTTTTAAACAAATATTTTAGAATTAACAGAGTATAGAAAGTATATCACAGCAAAGATTCAAAAGAGTAGTTGGAAGTTAAGTCTGTTGGTTATCTCCATTTTATAGCCATAAAAAAAAATATATTAAAAAAACTGATAAAGTTTTGATCATTAATTATTTTCTGCTCACCTATCTGCCATTAATGTGTCATTTAGATCTCCACTCTGTGCTGTGGCTCCATCAAAATAAACTGTCCAAAATGTTGTATTCCAGGCCAAACACATAAAATGCCACAATCCATCATTGATGGGTAATTTGAAAGAGTTATTCATAAACATGGATGCCATTGCTTCAGAATTTCTCAGAGCCAGGACTATCCTGTGAATTGTATAAGTAACATTTTACCCATTAACATTAGGACATGACATATAAATGATTTTTTTAAAACATAATATAATTGGTTTTAAAAATATTCAAAGATGTTGCTTCATGATTGTCTATATACATATGAGAATAAGTTAATGTCACTATGTCACACTGAGTTCAAAGGTGCAAAAAATAAAATTCCTGATAATTGCACAAAACAGTGTGTAGGCCCTATATTTGTTTTCAATCGCTGTGAAAGATAACAATCCTATTTATATCATGGAATTCTTAAAAACAATGATAAGTATTTTTTAAAGGAACTCTAATCAATTTAAATCTGATAAAATAAATCTGCTTTTATGCAAGTATAATATGTAATCTTTAATATGTAAGTTTTTATTTAAATAGGTTACATGATTTCAGTCATAGCAATATCTTAAGACATCAAAACAGACTTTAACATTGGTAAAAAGAGTTTAAATAAAATTACGATCTATAAATTTTATCAATTTTTATTTTTACATTTCAAGGGCGAAGAAAAACCTTTTTCAGGGGGTTGTACCTATTGATATTGATATCTCGCATCTATGACAAGCTCGAGTCTACAACAGAATTGTTCTGTAGTATCAATTTTAATATAAAAAATAAATAACCGCATTGTCATTATCTAAATATAAGGAAACTGTTTTATGTAGAAAAGTTAGTACAATGCATGGTAGAAGGATTAGGGACTATATAGGAAATCGATTGCAAAATAGAGCATTTTATTTTTATTTTAACTATGAGTTAAGATTTTTTTGTTTATAAAGAAAATATTCCTTTTAACACTCTTTGGAATTTACATTAATGGAAAAGTGCGGATATTATTTATGACATCCAATATATTTCTTTAAAAAACACAAGATTGTTTCAGATGTGAAAATTGGTCAAAAGATATTTCTTGAGATATTAGCATTATGTATTTAATGATTGTCAAATAATATTGTTAAGGAGCGAAGCAAAAGTTTGGGGAAATTTTTAATGACAATGCCACCCAGACCCCCCTCCCCCACCAACAGGATGACTAGATGGTCCAAGTTTATGTTGACAGACGAACAAGAAATGAGATTATTTGTAAAATTTAAGAAATATGTATCTTTGTTTTTCAGGAGCATGAAAAGGGGCCTTTATTGTATAGAAGATAAAAAAATTCTCAAAACCAAATGTTAGAAACGTAAACATCTATACATAAATGCTTGAAAAAATAAGGAATGTCTGGTTTACTATTTCCTAACTATACATTTCAAGTATGTTGAAGATTGTCATAATTTTCTTTTAAGGATACATTATAACCACAGTCAGCTGCATATTTGTAAAAATTGGATGTTTAAATGTTGAGACTTTGCAACACATAGTAGAAAGTAGTGCAAAAGGCCTTCCATTATAACACCCAGTGAAATTAGGTAATATCTTCTAGTATATATATATCTCTCGAATTTCCCTTAGGATGGCTTGCGCTAGACTGGGGGAAATTCACATCACTTTGCTCGAGGTGGTGTACACGTGATCTGCCTCTTCGTGGCATGGGAGACTAGTACGGACATGCTTCTGGAAGCCAAAGATCACACTGCAAAACGCATGACTTCTAATGCAACGGAAGTTAAGCGCTAACATGATTACGTGTTGCCGGTTATGGGTATGAGGCAGTGAAAAGATTCACTACCAGTGATTAAAAAGATGCGGCCTTGAGTAAGCCGCCCCTAGGCGACCGTTTCGTCCTCGCCACGTCCAGCCTGAACAGCTCCCAGAGCGGTGGGTTGAGGTAACGCAAAGCCTCCCCTGGAGAGGAAGTTAAAGCCGTTCTAACCCTTCACAGTCCTGTCCAAAACGCTCCCGGAGAAACGCGGGTTTGAGGCAACGAAATACCTCCCCGGGGGGGAACAAATCGTTGGGAACCAAACTTGCTCGTACAACTTTTGGGACGGTGGGAGACAGTAAGCCAGCAACTACTCCCGGAGTGGAAGCAAAGCCGTCCCACACCAAGGAAAACGTAAAGCTCCCGGACGGTGGAGGTGGCAACGCAACGCCATCTCCGGAGTGGAAGCAAAGCCGTCCCACACCAAGGAAAACGTACAGCTCCCGGGCGGTGGAGGTGACAACGCAACGTCATCTCCGGAGAGGAAGTAAAGCTGTTCCAACCCCCTCTTACTATAGGCCGAGTTGCATGGCCGGAGTCCCCAGGGACTACTGGGCTATGTTTCACGGCCAAGGTCATAAGAGATAGACTCTCGCGACCTTCGAGTATTGATCTTTATTAGTATATATATATATATACATACATACATGGAAATAATGATAATACAATGGAAAGGTAAACTTACTCATCTTCAGATGTCAGTGATAAATATGTGCTTTCAGAATGAACTTTGCTCCACAGACAAATACTCAGCTCACTAAAATTGGCCACATTTAACAATGGAGGTTGGCTGGAAGCATAGGAATTTCCAGGAAAATATAAATCAAAGTTTGATGACTTTTCTGTGGGGAAAAAAATAGACACTTGACTAGAGAGTTCAGTAGTTCATCATTAAAATTAACTAATGAAAACGAGAAAATTAAATGTCACTTTTAAAAAAAAATTTCCAATTTATGTCATATTTTGTGACAAATCAAAGTATTATTGACAACAAAATAACAAAACAACATTTCACCTTTCCCACAGACAGAGCCAGTGTAGTAAGGTGTGCACATGCAAACATCTTTAGAGTTAACTCTACTGCAGCTGGCTCCATTAAGACACTGAGATCTATTCTGGCAGACATCCAAAGAGTTTTCACATAGTGCTCCAGTAAAACCATTCTCACAGGAGCACACAAAACTGGAGATGTGGTCACTGCATGTGCCACCATTGAGGCAAGGGTTTGACTCACATTCGTCGACATCCAATTCACAATGTTCACCAGTGAAACCTTTGGGTCAAAATATATTTTTAAAATACTCATAAATGTATAGTATGTCATAGTTCAATATCATTTTTTATCAAATGAGACTTAACGATTTGAGTCTAACATTGATAGCATCTATTGTTTTCCTTAAAACCACATAATATAAAGACAACTTTCCATTTAAAAAAACATAATTTATGTCATTAATGATTACAGTTTTTAATGTTGAGATGAGCTACAATTTTGTCCCAGTGGAATAAACAACATTATATATTCCTCTTTTTTTAATGCATTTTATTTTCCTTGGGGAAAAAACATTTGTTTCAAAACTCTACTTTAGATTAAAAAATTAAAGGACATGAAAAGATTTAGGATAAATTGTAAACAGTGTAGCCAACTTTTAAAAACAAATGACAACACTTTATTGTATTATAAAGATGCTAGGCATGAGTTTACTAAACTAAATCACTGGAAAGCATAAGGTTCAACTAAATAAGCTGAAACAAAATTTAGTTACACTCATGAAGTCATCAATGATAAAACATGTTTTCATATTCTTAGAAAACAATGGCATAGATAATTTTATTCATATTCTTGAAAACAATGCCATTAGTGATCTCTTATCAGTAGCAAGATCATAATTGTATGCTGTGTACATTCTGTCAGACCAATATCAATGATGAGAGGGTTTACCTTGTTTACAAATACATTGATGATTTCCTGGAAGTTCTATACAGGTGCCATCATTTTGACAGGGAAGACTCATGCATTCATCAATATCCACCTCACACAGTTCACCAGCAAATCCCACAGGACATCTATTTAAAATTGGGTTAATTCATTAAACTGAACACAGTGTTTTTAAAATTAAGATAAAAATGTTTTTTATCTTAAGTATTGGTCACTTTTAATGTATCCACTTTATATTCATAAAATTTAATAAACACTTATCAAGAAAAAAATTCTATGGCAAAGACATTTTTTAGTAAAAGTTTTTACCTCAACTGCTTAGATATTGAATATCGGTTGTATATAACATTTTTATATATGATTATAAAATAAACTAAACAAGCCAATTGTTAATGAATGTTATTACACCCAATTTTTTATTCGCTAGCTTAAATTATTATTAACTTACTGACAGAAGAAGGCGTTCACTCCATCTTTGCATACTCCATTGTTTTTACATGGCTGAGCCTTACAGTCATCAATGTTTATTTCACACCTGGCACCAGTGAATCCAACTCGGCAATTGCATTCAAAAGCATCATCCTTTGAGTTGCATGTACCACTGTTTCGACATAGATTTGAATTGCACATGTCAGTGAGGATCTGAAGAGAAAAAAAAAAAACTAAAAATAGTTGTCCACTCATATTAATATTTCACTGATCACAGAATGAGAAATTTCTATTAAGCCTCATGAGATAACTGGGTTGATATATAGGGCCAAGGGTCAGTGTCGAAAAAGATGAAGGGCCGATCCAACAGCCCAATATTACAAGACTTGAGATTTGCTGGCTGGTCTACCTGATTCTGATTTAATTCCTACCCAAACTAAATTTTTGCCATTACCTAGACATATATGACACGTTATATAATTGCAAGATTGTACTCTTTATTTGTGTGTAAATTAGTATTTGTATTTTTTGAGGATTGTACCTTTTCACTTGCTGTGCTGTCAGTTGGCATAGTTTTTTTAGTTCTGTATATTTAATTTTGTATTTTTATAGAAATTTAATATTAAAATAAAATTAAATATTGTTAGTATCAAAACCTTTGGTATCGTTTTCTTTCTATACTGGTTTTCAGATTGCTTTTCGCATTTCTTGCTCATCTCAGCATTTAAATGGTGACTGCAATTGATAGATTACGGGGTTCCATCATTTATATCAATTTTTTTTGTACCAAGTGACCCTTATATATGCCTAAAAGTAAAAGCTATAGGTCCTAGACATGTGCCACACAGCATAGCAAACGAGGTGGAATATTTAATGCAGTTTTTCACAATCAAATTTGTATTAGGACTTATTTAGGCTCCAACACTCAGAAAGTTCACCAACATTCTGCAAGTTAGACAGGTTTATCCTAAGTGGAGACCGACCCAATTTCAGCTTCGGTACCGAAAGTTGCTATTTTATCACTTTTGATGCACTTTCTGTTTTGGCCAAAACAAAGCAGTTAAGGTTCATTTTCTTTTTGGTTTCGGCCAAAACAGACAAGTTAACTTTCGGTTTCTTTTCAGTTTTGGCCGATAGTGATTGAGACTTATGGCAGAAAGTGACTGAGGCTTTTGGTCGTCTACCAGAAGTCAGAAGCAATCCAATATTTATTATTGCTCTATGTCTTGCTGTCATAGTATGATATATGAATAATCCTCTGCAATCTTTGCTCACAGCTGAATGATGACCTAATCGCTCTAGTATGTCCAAAAATATAATTTCAATTAGGCTTCGGCTTATGTAGATAGTTTTGAGGGAAAAAATATGCTGGAATGGTTATATTAATTTTTGTTTGTTTTTGTTTTAATGTTTTAAAATACCACTTGGGAACCCAAGGTTTATTCAATTTGTTCATTTGTGACATTTATTGTGATTTATCATTATCATGATCATAAATATAGCAAAGGTGAATATGATTGTGGGAAAAAAAATGGTAGAGAATGGTAACATTTTCATTATTAATTTTTAAAAAGGACAATTTAAAAAATTAAAATTAGGGAACCTTAGATTTATTCAATTCATTGATTTGTTGAAATTCATCATTATCATGCTGATAAACATTGTCAAAGACAAAATAACACAGGTGTGCATGTAATCACTATTTCGTTTAATAATTATGTAGTAGGCCTACTCACTGAATTATCATACTTATAGTAGTTTAACATTCGTTCAACTTTTGTTAAATTTGGGTCAAATATGAAATTAGCCGAAATAATTGTGGATAAATTAAACATTTAAATGTCAACCAATAAGAAAGTGCATTACCACAAAATGTTTATTTAGTGAAACAAAAATTTCCTTGAAGGCTTTTGTCTGGACATTTTAGTGGGGCCTACCAATAAAAAATACATAGGCTAAGCTTTTGATCGATACCAAATATGTCTAGGCAGCTTAGTAATTATTTTATAAAAGCAAAGGGCACCCAAGGGTCTATTTTGCATGAATTTTGCCGCTACCCCTTCCAGTAAAAGTTTTCATTTACCATACTACTTTAAAATAAATGTTTAACAACTTTAAATTAATTTTTAATTCAAATGGTAAAAGCCAAAGTATTCATCAGATGTTTATCTTTTAAAACTTATGAAAATCACATGCCCATCAGTTTTGGATGTACACAGAATGTTTGCATGAACGAGTTTTGAAATATTTAAATCTTTCAGTTTCGGCCTCCGTTTTGGTCAAAGGTCTTGATAAGCTTTTGGTTTCGGCTTCAGTTTTGGCTAAAAGTCTCGTTAAGCTTTTGGTTTTGACTTCGGTTTCAGCCGAAAGTCATTTTTAACTGTCAGTCTGGTTTTGGCTAAAAATCAAAAATGACTTTTGGTCAGCCTATTATTCTAAGTCAGTGGTTCTTAACCTGGGTTCGATCGAACCCCAGGGGTTTGGTGAGTCAGTGTCAGGGGTTCGGCAGAGGTCAAAAAAAAAAATCAGAAAAAATAATCATATTTTATTTTTCCTATTAAGAAGGGTTCGGTGAATGTGCATATGAAAGTGGTGGGGTTCGTTACCTCCAAAAAGGTTAAGAACCACTGTTCAAAGTATACAAAAAATTGCTTGCATAAATAATGCAAATCAGTAAATATCATTTGCATAAATTTTGAGGTTATAAAGATTGTATTAGTTCATTAAATTTCCTCAATAATAATAATAAACATAGTTTTCTATTTGTAAAGTAATTACTTTATTTTTTATAAATTTCTTTGAAAACTGGGCTGGTGAAAAGGGCTTCCCCTTCTTGACACAGGTAGTCCAAAAGGTCTTTACCTCAAGAGGGTTTAAAAAATGGGTGAGCAGAAACAGATGAATGAAAAGATTTCACCATGCATATTAGGTGGACAGAAACGGAGGAAGTTATTTACCTTGTTTGGATCATAAGTTGCTTCATTAATGCCTTTTTTATCTTCAAAGGTATCCACAGAAAAATTGCAGACTTGACCTGAATGAATACAAACAGAGACAGCCTCTTAATATAACTTTTTAAATATCAAAGCTAATTTGCTGTTAACACTTAAAACATGGGCGTTCAAAAGACAATTCTATTTGTAAGTCAGGTGTCATCAAACCATTGCTTAAGAAGCCTGGTCTGGATGAAAATAATTTAAAAAACTATAGACCAGTATCCAGCTAATCATTCTTTCTAAAGTCATTGAAAAATGAGTTCTAAAACAACTTTTTGCTTACTTAAACGACCTATCTCTTCTCAGTCCTAATCAGATGGCCTATAGACCTTTCCATAGCACTAAGACAGCTCTCTTGAGAGTCACCAATGACCTTTTGCTCGCATTGGACAGTGGTGATATCTCCATCCTGATCCTCTTAGACCTCAGTGCGGCCTTTGACACTGTTGACCCCCTTTACAAAACCCTTGAAAATTACTTCAGAATTTCGGGATCAGTTTTGTCTTGGTTTAGGTCCTACCTCTCCAATAGAATGCAGGTGGTCTGTCAATGGCTGTCTCTCCGGCAGTGCTGACTTGGTGTACGGAGTACCACAGGGGTCCATTTTGGGCCTGGTTCTATTCACAATGTATACCAGGCCACTTCTCCTCTTGCTGGGGAGGCATGCTATGGAGAACCATTCATTTGCAGATGACAAGCAACTATACAAGCATACCCATCGCTCTCTTGCCAATTCTGCTGTCCGGACTTTGCAGGAGAGCATTGATGATGTCAAGACATGAATGACACTCAGCATGTTGAAGCTTAATGATGACAAAACGGAAGCACTCCTTATTCACGATCACAAATAATCCTTTAGCTCAGCTCTCCTTACTTCATTTCATGTAGGTTATTCCGACATATAGTTTACAGTCTCCACTAGAGTTCTTGGTTATGTTCTGTCTAACAACATGTCTCTTGATAATCATATCTCTGACATTTCTCGCTCTGCATACACCGCTATTCGTCAGATCAGCTCCACCTGCCACTACCTTACAGTTAGCGCAACAAAAACCCTAGTCTGTGCTCTTGTTCTCTCTCTCATCAAAACATGCTTATAAAATTTACAAAAGGTTCAAAACTCAGCTGCTAGGCTAATTCTAAAGACGTCATTGTGTCACACAACTACTTCATTGGCTCCCTGTACAAGCACGGATTGACCACAAACTCTCCATTCTCTGCCACAACTTTTTATCGAATTCCTCCCCTTCCTATCTAATCAAACTTCTCTCTTTCTTTTCACCCCTTCGACAGCTTTGCTCCTGCGCAGAGGCACATATTCTTTCTGTCCCCAAGAATTGCACAAAAACATACGGTGAACGATCTTTTTCTTTCTGTGCCCCCAAACAATGGAATTCTTTTCCACTACACATTAGCATTATCCCAACTATCACAGCCTTCCCTTCAAAATGGCACTCAAAACACACCTCTTTAAACTTTACTATCCTGACTGATTCCCCCCATCTGATCGATAAATGATGGGTAGCCGTCCATGGCTTGACATGTAAATAGTTCTTGAATGTGTGGAGTGAATATACATTTGTTTTGTTTTATTATTTAATAATTGTTTGTTGATTTTTAAGTTCATGATGATGTTTGTTAAATTGTATGCACAGTGTGTTGAGCCCAGCCCTAGGCTGGGGTACCGCCCTATATAAAACCCCCACTAATAATAATAATATAGGCAAGAAATTTTATATATTTCTTATTGTCAAAATTTGTGTTAACCATTTAAAAAAAAAGATTTTAAAATCTTTATTAACTTTATTTTTAATTTGATCCCACAATGTTTTTAATGTTTTTATTTTTTCTGAAATTATTTAATGATATTAATGTCAGGCTTACTGCTTAATACATACATTATTAAACATCATGAAATGATAACATTTGGATAAGGTTAATTTGCATTTTTTATTTGGCATTTTTATCATGAGAGTGTGTTAAAAATGTTTTAAATGAACTGCGATAACTGTTTCGTCATCAAGAAGGGATGCAAAAAGGTTAAAAACCCCTCATTTAGATTCTCTTTGCCAGTCAGCATTGTATTTCTAATATCTAATATCTACTGAGGCGCCATCAAAAAGAATGATCAAATTAAATGTTAAAAATCAATAAATACCATTACCTTCCCAACCAGGCAAACATTTACAGTGGTATGACAGGCTCTCCCCTTCACAGCTCTCAGTCCCCAAGATATAACAAGGCATTGGTTCACAGCTGTCAATCTTAGTCTCACATCTTTCTCCTGTGTAGCCTTAGTGCAAATGACAAACGATTTACTTTGATGAAAGACATGGTATTTATACCAAAATTAAAGATTCAATTTTAGGAAAGGAAAACACAAAGCCCTGAGTGCTGAAAACAGCTTTTGAAATATTTGTTTAATCATAATCATACAAAGCACAAAGGGAAACCATTGGGCTTCTTATTATTAAGAACTTAACATCTTTACAAATATTTCTTTATTTTTACCAATTGTAAAAAATCTGTAACAGTAGCAGTAGTGTGCTTTCAGTGATATAAGTGCACCCCGTCATTTCTGGCTTTAAAAAATATATTCACTGTGCTAATTCCAATAGAATAGTAAAGTTTCCATTGACAACCCGATTAATATATGTTGAAAGAAACAGCTGCATATGTGTAAAGGCATGTGTGTAGACCTAATTTAAGCGTTATGGCCACCACCACTTGTCTCCTTTGTTTTAAAGAATGCTATCAGGTGACATAATCTCTAGATTTCTTTTCTGGATGGTTTTGATTTGATTCCTACCAGAAAAAAAAGAGATTTGTTCCATATTTCCTAAGACATATATGACACATTTTAAAATTGCAAGATTGTACTCTTTATGTGTGTATGTGTAAATTATTATTTATATTTTTTGAGGATTGGACCTTTTCACTGCTGTGCTGTAAGTTGGCATAGTTTTTGTTTCTGCATATTTAATTTTGTATTTTTATAGTAATTTAATTTAAAATTGAATTAAATATTGTTGGTATCACAAGCTTTGGTATCGTTTTCTTTCTAAATTGGTTTTCAGTCCTTTCTTACATATTGTTCATTCTACTGGCCAAAACTTAACATAGATTACATTTTCAAACCATATAATTGTACGTAAAACTATGTAAAACTTTATTGAATAGCCACATTAATAGTGGTACCTGTGCTACATTCACAATGCAAAAATTCTTGAGACCCCTTGCATTCACCTCCATTCAGGCAAGGTTCTGAGTCACAAGGGTTCTCTTCAAACTCACAGCTAACACCAGAGTAGCCAAACTGTTGAATAGAGTTTTATTGTTGTATTAATCTTTAACCGCCAAAACATTCTTTTAGCATAATTGTGAGTTGTTTTTTTATATAAAACTTTGACTTTAGAATATGTTTTTATGGTATATGTATTAAGGAAATTTGTTAGCAGACTTACAGGACACAGGCAACTGAATGTTCCAACTTCATCTTGGCAAAATCCATTATTTTTACATGGTGAGCTGGCACAGTCATCAATATTTTCTTCACAAAATGTACCAGTGAAACCTATGGAAATCAATTCAATCCTTATGCAACATGGATACAATGCTAGTTTGTTCATGTAGATCTCATAATTCACATTTACAGTTTGAAAACAGGAAAAAAATTTAAGTTTATAATATAATCAATGAAAATAATATTTTAACGGACCATCTACATAATGAAATCCTTCTTCAGCTCTCATTTTTTAATGCAAATAAAAGTATAAATATTAGCTGCAATGAAAGTAAAATACAAAGATGTATTTGGTATGCCCATTTACAGAAGTACTTATTACAAAGCTAGTCATGACTAAAAAGTATTTAAAAGAGTGTTATTATTATCATCACTGCAACTAAAAATTATGACTTAATAACTGAAACTTAAATTCATACTTAAAAAAATTAAAATCGTTTGTATACATTTAACTTCAGCTTAATTATATTCATTCCACTGATGATCTGGGACTGCAAATAGATAGAATGATTTAAATTTTTAGGAAAGAACCCTGCTGGACCAAGCTCACAAATTTCCACTGAACATTGTTTTAGCAAGAATTTTTTTTTCTTCTTTTAAATCACTTACCATGAGGACAAGTACATGACAATTGGTTGATGCCATCTTGACAAGCACCCCCATTTAAACAAGGGCTGTTGGCACACTCATCAATGTCTGTCTCACAATGCGCTCCACTGAAACCATCCTGCTATAAGAAACAATTTTAAGTCACTAATTACATTCTGAGAAATTAAAATAGCATCTGATGACTAATTATAAAAAGTGTTGGACTGCAATAAAGCTTTAAAATATATTAATAAGACACGAACAAAATCTTCTTCATTGTTTAATTCTGTATAATGTACAATTATTATTAAAGCTAACTCATATTGTTCTATTGACACAATTTGTTCGTGTCTTATTAATACATCTGATGACTGTGTTATAAGTAATTTAATAAAATCAAATAAAAAATGTTTTTGTTAAATAAAAATTGTGCATTCTGAAAGAGTAGTTTTATGACTGTTTTTTTTTTTCATTTCAATACGTCTAAATTTTTTCATTAAAAAAAAAATGTCATTAACAAATGGTTTATATTTTAACCAACAAGTACTTAATACAAGCAATAATTCTTATATTCCTTAATTTTCAAGTTTTTATTTTTTAAACTGATTTAGTCTTTTAACTTTCTTTCAAGTTATTGAAATGGAATATTTTTTTCACAGTTTCAACGCAAAAAAGTTGTCTAAGCTGTTTTTTTACAAATTAAATGTTTCACCAAACTAATTACGTATGTTAACTTACACAAAAGCAATGTTGACTAAACCCTTCGTTTAGGCAGATTCCACCATTTTCACAATGGCAGGGAACATCGCATCTATGGGAATAAAATATATAAATAACTTACTCCATAATATATATTATATTAATATATTTACACTTAAAATTTCAAAGTGTTTGTAAACAGCAAAACAAATTTTATTTTTTGTAATCATAAATTGTGCACAATTTTGCTTCCATTGAGCCTCTTTTTCTCTTATTTCTTTTTTTGTTATCACTATATGACAAATTGGTGTAATCATTGTATTCTATATATTTTGTTTTGTGTGCAAAGAAATGATATAAGACAAACTTGACATATTTCTAAGGTAAATTTTTCTGCTGAAAATGTTTAATTATTTGTATGTTGCCAGGTTAGGTAAATATTAGTTTTATTATTCTTCTAATTGTTTAAAGAGTTTTCTTCCTTCTTTTTCTTCTGATAGTTCATTACTCTTATTTAAGATCCACTTACATTAATGTAAAGTATTTTTTTTTAACTATATATTTTTGCATTTTCAGCCAGTGAAAGATTTTATTTAAAGAACTCAGGATATTAAAGAGAAAAAATTTCTTCAAACCTCTCTCCGCTAAAGCCCCTATTGCAATGACATCTGAATCCTGAAGTAGTGTTTTCACAGTGTCCATTCATACCACATGTATCTGTCTCACAGCAGTCCATTTTGTTAGAGCGATTTGGACTAAAATAGTCTGTACATAAATAACATAACTCTATTAAAAATTTATATTATGAATTTCGGGCTTGTTGTGTTCTTTGAAATAATCAAGTTCTTAAGTTTTATTTTAAAAACAGTTAATCTAATGATTAAATTTAATTGTTAATTTTAAGGCCGACAATTTTTTAAGTTCCTTTTAAAAAAAAATCCCAACTCTATGAAATAACTTTGAGGTAATTGGCTTGAAAAAAAGGAGTAAATGCAAAAAAATTGATCAATCACTCAAATAGTCTAAAACACAGACGGCCAAACTACACAATGTTAAAATGCAGAATTTTTCACACAAAATATTTCAAATTTGCCTAGTAAAAAATTTGGGCTACAAGTTGATGACATATTGCATTCCCTAACAAAATTTTCATTTACTATCTTATTTTAAATCTGCAAAATCTTTCAAAAGCAAGAAACAAAGCAAAACTATAGTTTTATTTGCTGACATGTTAAAAGTATTTAGCTTTTCTAAAAATGTATTCAACATTAAATAAAAAAATCAACATAAATGTTTATTTTCTTCATTCAATAACTATTATATCTGTAATTTATCATTGTAGTTCTTTATGACTTATCTTAAATTATTATCTTAAATTAATATATTGGTTTCATGACCATTTTTTATTAATAATTCAAATTTTATAAATGCTTTCTATTTGATGTACCACAAAAATGCTACATAAGATAATTTTATAAATTTAAACTTTATGTATTTCAACATATTGCATTAATTTATTTAATAAACATTAATGCAGCTAAAATTGTAAATTCACGCCCATAATTCAGTGAGGTAGCGAAAAAGAAACTATTCATTTCTTCTTTTGATGTATGTTTGCAATTTAAATTTTATCATCTCATGCCCATGAGTGTCTTGCTCAACCTTAACTGTTTGACTTTTTTGTATGTGCACTTTTAAACTTGGATATTTTTCATTTCTTCACATTGAAAGTTGCTTGACATTGTGTGTGCAACATTTTACATTTCCTATTCTTAAACTACTTTTGTTAAATTATTAAATCCCATAAAAGTAAGAGGCAAACAAAACTATTAACAGAAGAATATCTAAGTGTATAGTGTTTAAAAAAATGAACGTTATTTTTTAAATAAAAGACATTCCAAAATTATTATTATTCCATGCTTTACAAATGCAACTTCCTTCATAGTTGAATATAATGATAGACTGTTTCAAATCTTGATGTACAGGCTTTAAGTCAGTTATTGAAATAAATCCATTACAAAAGGACAGCATTATTACAGATTTATTTTATTGATGAAACAATCTGATTAAGGGCTACCATAAAACACTATTAACATACTTTTATTGTCCCTTTTACCTGGCTGACATTTACATTGCAACTCATTCCTTTGGTTCAAGCATGTTCCATATTTTAAACAGTTGCATTGATCAGATTTATTCAGACATGTTTGCCCTTTAAAAAAAAATGAGTAAATCTTACACTTTCTTTGAAACAATATACTATACTTTTCTATAGAATGTCATACTTTTAATACATTTTTGAAGAGAAACAGTGCAATAAAATTGAATAAATCATTTTTAACCAAATCCAGGATAATTTAATTGATTTATTTGTGCAGCAAATGTAAACAAACAAATTGAAATACAAAAGGCCATGATCAATAAAGGTATAAAAAATCATTCAGATAAACTCATGCATGTACAGATTTACCATAATTACTGACCTGACAAACCTTGTAGGCAATTGCAAGTGAAGTTTCTACCATTTGGCACACAAGTACCCAGGCTTTTACAAGGGTCGCCCTGGCAAGGATCTGTAGGAACTGAAATTTAAAGAGATTAATTCATCTTTTCATAAAACACAAATTAAATATTATAATATATATATATTTATATATATATATATATATATAAATATTTTTATTTATTATTTTTATTGCGTTATTCAGAAATATATTCAGGTATTTAAATTTTGTTCCAGTTTTATTTCAAATCCGGCACAAGTTTTTGTACTGGTTTGCGATTCCAGGTGTTTGAGACCTAAACTCAGAATATTATACACTAAATCTTGATCAATTTAGTCTCTTATGGCTTTTGTGATAACCTGACTCCAATTTTCATAGACAAGTTAACCTTATGGA
The DNA here is from genome assembly GCA_964033795.1 of Lymnaea stagnalis. NCBI lineage: Eukaryota > Metazoa > Mollusca > Gastropoda > Lymnaeidae > Lymnaea > Lymnaea stagnalis. The sequence continues at coordinate 267,299 of CAXITT010000076.1, forward strand.
TGGACTACAGGATATGTGAATAATTTTTTAATTTATTCTGTCTAATACTTGTGTTTTTTTATTTGTGACAGTAATTCAAAAAATAATCACCTGTGCATTGACTTCGACTAGTGCTTCCCGCTGAAATTGTGATCTTGTTAGAGGGACAAAGCTCACAGATGCTACTGTTATACACAGCAATGTAGTGGTTGTGTGGACAAGGCTTGCAAGGAACAAGTCCATTAGCAGAATGGTAACCAGGCTCACATAAATCTGATGATCAGCAAACATAGATTTATGTTCTAGTACAGAAATTTATTTTTTATTACTTGGCAAACAATTTTTAATTTGCCCAACTTCATAATGTAAAGGATTATATAAGCAGAGAGAATGACATAGAAAGGATAAAGTTACTCAGCATTTTACATAACTTGTCTTTGCTGCTTCATGCATAAATTATAGGATTGTATATTCATAATTTAAAACCAACATATTTAAATTTTTAAGGCTTTTTTTTTATATTCTCATTATTACCTGGCCACTTATATAGTTGTAATAAAATGATTAAGATATGGACAATTTTGGGTTAGGGTTAATATAAAATTAATCGTATCTGGAAATTTGATCAAAAGACATTTCGTTGACGGTAAAATGATCGAAGGTAATTTGATCCAATGGAAATGTTGTTGAATCATTTTTTCAGATTTTACGTAAAAATTTTGCTTCAAATTTCTTTTTGAACCCATTATTTTGTTTTACTATATAGAATAGTGCGTTCAAAAAGTTATTTTATGAAAATTTTAACTTTTGAACTGAAAAAAAGATTTGGCCAAATTTTCGTTCGATGAAATTTCCATCGATCAATTTACCGTCAACAAAATTTTTTCTATCAAATTTCCGGTAACCCAAATTAATATGGTTGACTTTAAGTTTGTTTTTCCCTTCTTTGCAAACCCAGAGAAAATTGAAAAGAACTATATAAAATCATTTCTTTGAGAAAAAAAAAATTAATCAAAGGAAATCTAAAAAAAAAAGTACACACTAACCAGGACAATATTTTGATTTATTCTTGTCAGAAGGGCATGGTTCACATGAAGTAGATTCTTGTTTTTCTTGATAATAACCCATTAAACAAGAAGTGCAAGGTTGTAATCCAGTGTGGGAATATTTGTTTATGCCACAAAGTGCTAAAAGCAAAAGATAAACTATATGAAAACGTTCTCTTGATGCATCCCCTCATATCCTCTTTTTACTGAGTCTGCATTAAATATATTTTTTTTTAATTCCTAGATTATACAAGTTTCAATAAAAAAACTAACTAAATCGACATTCGAAAGCAAAATTATTCTTTCTTTCATTATGATACAACATAATATAATCATTAACATTAGCCTTATTCAAATTAAGCTGGCAACCAGACATTATTTATAACAGGAACACATAAGGAATAATAAATATTATGTTTAACACTCCATCTGCATGCTACCATGACTCCATTATGCACAACAAGCCACTGTGACATTTAAGTGATTAGATGATATATTATGATGAATATTATTCAGATTGATAAAAACATGGCAATGATTGTAAGAAACACACCAAAACATTTATCTTCATGGTCTGCACCAGTTGTGATGGTAGAGAAGCCAGCAGCACAGCTTGTGCACTTGCTAGGGTCACTTCCATTCTGATAGGTTCCTTTAGGACATTCTTTACAACCGCTAGATGTTTTTAATGAGCCTGGAGGGCAATCACCTAGAATTGCTAATAATAGACATAGACAAATAATAATTTGAAAATTTATTTATTATTTTTTTTTTTTAGAAAAAAGAGTTGAAACGTGTAGAAATATAGAATAAGGCTTATTGCAGACCTATTTACCCCTACACTTTCACCATAGTAACAAGGTTTTTAAGACTATGGCAATGCAAGTACCGGTACAGTATTTTGACTGTATAATTTTACAAAACAAATCTTAAAATTTGTATTAACTTTCTACACGTAATAAGCATAAAAAAAAAAAACTGGATAATTTTTCATAAAATTTTAGTGCCTTTTTTCATAAATAAAAATTTATATTGTAAATAATTTATGCTGGCTGACATTGCTAGTGCATGGGCCAGTAGTGTGTTTGTCATATGAGTCAAGGAAGTCTGTCCAGTCAATTCCAATTTAGACCCTTTCTCATCCTAACAAACCTAAATGAGCAATTTATCCCACATATTTATTTGTGTAAATATTTGATGTATTAAAATAACATTAACTGTTCATGAACTTACGTATTTTTGTATTGCCAATAATAGCAATTTAAGCAGAGGTGTGTTGTTTTTTACACAACCGCTAACTGACCAAACTACTCTTAGTAGCTTGAAACTACATATCTGAGAGCCTAAATTTACTCTAACACTATTCCGGGGGCAAACAGGTCTGTTATTGGTACCATGAAAAAGAAAAGTATTGAAATATATGTGTAGAATATAAAAAAATTATTAGGTTTCTAATTTTTAAAAAAAGGAGACAATATATAAGCAAAAAAAAACAAAAAAACATCTACGACTTATGATTATTATACAAAACTCTGATTAGCTCAGATTTCAAAAGGAATTGCTAATGGATGAATTTTAGATAAATGTTCATAATAGAGATGTGAATGGTGACCACAATTTTTGTTGGGGAATATCTTAGCTCATTTATCTAAATTATTTATAGTGAAATTAGTTCATTTTGCGCCCTTTTTTTAAAAAAATAGCTTAATTTAAAACATTAGCACTGGGGTACAAAAATTATTAACTTTATAATTTTTATCAGGTACTAAAGCAACTCTTCAAAAAAAAAAAAAAATATTAAGTCCAAGCTGATACAAGACATAATGAAGCAATGTAAGTTATTACCTGCGATAGGGCATTCTAATGATGTTCTGTTCCATTTGGCATGTCTACTGCAAGCAACCTGTTCAGAAACTCCATTTGAAAGACAAGTCAGAGTGCAGATGAGACCCTGATGAATGATAAACCGTAAAATATTTTGTTGATTTTGTTCAGGGGGTACATTCAGGATTTTTTCAATTTTTCTTTTTTTTTTAATCAGACTTCAAATTATGGTCAAAGCTGAACAGCAGCTCACATGTAATATCACAGCTTTTTAAAATAATTAATTTACAAAAATATGATGCTACAATGCTACATTAAGATTAATGTGAAAAATTTCATTTTTTTTTAAAATGGGCTAAATTATAATCTATAATAACAAGCTTAAAAAAATAAATATGCGATTGCAATAATAAAATTTTAATATCCATGGATGACCAGGTACAAAATTGTGTATTGGAGGTATACATTAGAAAGCCAGTCACAATTTAATTAGAAAATTGTATGAGTATTTGCTGCATTCTGTTACCTCATGGTTGGGTCCTGTCTTAACACATGTCTTTTTGGCTCCAACAGGTCTATCTAGACTCCACTCAGGACATCCGAATGCTGAATGAATGAATGGAATGCAAAGAGCTTGAGCTTTTACTATAAAATGAATTATTAGTTTTTAAGAAAAGTGTTAGATTGCAAATAGTAACTGGTACATGTTCTAAGTTTTTTCCAAAGTATTATCACAGTAGAAGTAATGTATTCAACATTTTTTTCAAAGATTTTTTTTTACCACAGTTGGCTGTCTCAAAATATAAGTATATTTTAAATAGAGGAAAAAAAGAATTTTATCCCTTTCCATAGATTTTTTAAAAAAAACAACACAATATTAAGATATTGATTTTACATAAATACTGCATTTATCATTAATCTCTACTTAATAACAACGGTTTGTGAGATTTTTGTCATTTAAAGAATTGTTGTATCCATTTTTAACCGTCCTGTCCATCCTGTGGAGTAATGGCAGACTTAGGTCTGATTCTAACAATAAGAATAATTAAAATTTAACAGTGGTCTGATACGAGTTTTAGAATAGCATCCGGCACGGATGATGACTTGTAATATAGTGGACCAAATCTTGTGTATTATTGTGTAGGGTGTGTCATGTTATTGTGCAGGGTGTGTCTTGTGTATTATTGTCTAGGGTGTGTCTTGTGTGTAGGTTGTGTCTTGTGTTTAATTGTATAGGGTGTGTTGTGTGTTATTGTGCAGGGTGTGTTGTGTGTTATTGTGCAGGGTGTGTTGTGTGTTATTGTGCAGGGTGTGTTGTGTGTTATTGTGCAGGGTGTGTCTTGTGTGTTACGTAGGTTGATAAACGTTTTTAGCAACATGAGGCTTGTGATTTTTTGTGACATGGGGCTTGTGATGTTTTTGTGACATGAGGCTTGTGATGTTTTTGTGACATGATTTTTGTGCATTAGTGACATGGTTTCTAGGCAGTCTTTGTGTAAGTCCTTTTCATTTGGCAGTTGCTGTCTGGGCATTGGGTGAGAAGGTTGCATTGGCAGTTGCTGTCTGGGCATTGGGTGAGAATGTTGCATTGGCAGCTGCTGTCTGGGCATTGGGTGAGAAGGTTGCATTGGCAGCTGCTGTCTGGGCATTGGGTGAGAAGGTTGCATTGGCAGTTGCTGTCTGGGCATTGGGTGAGAAGGTTGCATTGGCAGATGCTATCTGGGTGAGAAGGTTGTATTGTATTCCTCTAGCGAGATGCGCTTTGTGTTTGAATTACTGCACAACCTGATGATGGATAACTTGGATTAAAGTTTATGTTGTTATTGGAAAAGGACTTGTGTTCAGTTTAATCAGATTAAAACATGTTAACAAATTTGACATGAGAAACTCAATTGTATAGACTCGTCAAATAGGATTTATTACCTGAAGCTAAATTCATTAATCTTTAATACTGGCTTAAAATAATACATTATTTTGAGCCTTGACTACAGCTCACATAATTTGTAAGTTGATATCAATAAATATTTTACAAAGAGATGGACTTTTTGGTGAAGAATTTCTTCCTTACGCTCAACTGTGACGTTGAATTGGCAAGTTCTAGAGTTGTTGCTGGCATCTGTAGCCTGGACACTGACAACAAATGTGACAAGGACTGGAACAACTGTATTCTCTGGTGGGTCATACAGCAACGTCACATCACTTTGGTTATCTGCCACTGAAAATTGTATATTCTTGTATGTCAGCTTTGTAAACATATCTGATGTTTTTACAGGAATGGTTGCTGCTTTCGGACATTCAAGTTTTGGTGGGTCCTCATCTGGAATGAGACAAATACAAATCAACAAATCTTGATCAGTTTATATGTGGGTCCTAATCTGGAATGAGACGAAGTATCTACAAATCTTGATCAGTTTATATAACATGAGCAAGAAATGATATTGAATATTGAAAATGTTTGACTAAGTACTGCAATAAATGTCTTGAGCATCTGAACATTCAAGAGATTTATTCAGTAAAATTGGTTTTTAAGGTTGCATTTAAAAATAATTAAAGCAGAAATTGAGGTGGTTCCAATTTTAATATCTCTCAGCCATTTTTTTGGACATGAACATTTGCATGCACCAAAGCAAAATTTCAATTTTAAAAAAGCTCAAAATTGTTATTACAGGATATTTTACTTAATTTCCCATACATCCCAATAAAACATTAGAGGGAAAGAGTTAGTTTTTTTTTAAACTGAGATAAATATTTTGAGGCCTAAATGGCAAATGTATACTTCTAAAATCTATTTATGACCCACAGACAAACCAACTTTTGACTGATATGTATGTTAGTACTTGAACCATTTATTTTTTTATATATTAACTAATTTCCTTGTTTATGATATTTATACAGTTAACATTGCTTTTTTTCCTCTCATTTATAATCTTCATTTAATTACCCATTCTATTTTCCTTCAATTTATGAGTGAAAACAGAAGTCTAGGTTATATTTTAATGTGAATCACTAAATCTCCACACAAAAAATTGAGATAAAATAATTAATAGTCAATTAATAATTAATGCAATTTTTGATGTCCATTTCTTCAGAGAGATAAGTACAGATAAGTACATACTATTTAGCAGCGTGAGTTCAATTTTTTTTGTAACATACATAGGGGACAAATAAAATACTTGTGGTGTTTCATTTAATGCAGAAACAGAAGCTGTGAATTACTCACTTTGTGTGCAGTACATTGCAACAATTCCAAGATATGGAAACTCATAAAAAAAATTTTTTTATAAGATTCAGATGACCCTGTTTCTGATATATTAATTTGTCATTACAGTTTTAAAATAACATTTCGATACAATAGTTTTAATCTGTATTTCCAGATGTTCAATAAATATTAAGAGAGAAGTGAAAGTTTTTTTAGATTATTTTTAGATTTTTTCCTAACTTATTAACCAAGCTCTCTTTTGCTGAGCTTTTTTTTTTTATTGTATGTCTGGCGCCAAGTTGCAGTGTATTAAACTCACATACCCATGATGTTGACAGCTATGTTGCATACCGCCTTGTTGCCTGAAGCATCTTCTGCTGTCATTTTAACTGTCTGCACCTATCAAGATATTTAGAAATCATTTTCTTTTAAAATCAAAAGTAAAGCTTTCTTACTTAAAGACTGTTGTATTGTTTAAAATAATGAAGCATGTTTATTTGCTGAGATGAGGTGAGCTGCTGGCCTCTCAATGGACATTGCAGCATTTTTATTTTTACTATCATAAATAATAAAATGACAATTTTGATGCTAGTAATAAAATAATTATTATTGCTCATCTCCCATCCAATGCCTACGTAGGGAGTCACTCAGGGAATGCCCACAAGATATCAAGGGAACCAGAGAAATACAATACACAGGATGGACCAAAATTAAGCAAGGGGCATGTAAACTGGGCTCTGTAGTACTGGAAGGTCAAAAGTGTAAAAGAATAAGTCACTCAGAAACCAAAACTTTTTACATTAAATGAAAAAAATTATTTGTTATTCGATAGGTATGTTCAAAATTTTACATTGGTACACAATTCAGTTAGTTAACATGATCTTTAAAACCTTTAAATTATTTTTTGAAACCCATTATGTTTTGGAAAAAATACAGGAATGCCCAAATAATGTCCACAACCAAATAATGTCAACAAATAAGTCTTATATATTACATATGTCATGACTTTTATCATTACACAACTATTAAAGTAATACTCTTACCTGCTGGAATGAGGAGGGCCATTCAAAATCAGTAGGTGTAAAATAAATTGTGGGTTCTTGCCCAGAATTATCAGTTGCAGTGGGCTTTGTTATGTTCCAAGGGTTGGCAATGAAGCTGTTCAGTATGACATGTACAGGCTCATTGGGACAATTATTGAAGATTGGTGGCTGCACATCTATGGGATAAAATTTGAGTCCTATGATTCAGATAAGTATCTATTTTGCATTACACAGTGTTTATAATACATGCATTGTTAAACTTAATCTGTAATTACTAAGACAAATAGTCTCCATCTTTTTGCCAAAGCCCTTTTAAACATGACAACAATTCAATTTTAAAGAAAAAAAAAAAAGAAAGTTAAAAAAAAAAAAAAAATATTTCAAAGCAAAAAAAAGTATAATGAAAAAAAAAAAAAAAAAAAAAAAAAAAAAAAAAAAAAAAAAAAACAAAAAAAAAATGTTAAACTTAATCTGTAATTACTAAAACAAATAGTCTCCATCTTTTTGCCAAAGCCCTTTTAAACAAGAAAAAAATTAAATTTTAAAAAAAAAAAAAAAAGAAAGTTAAAAAAAAAAAAAAATATTTCATAGCAAAACAAAGTCTAGTGTTGTGATCATAAGACATAATGAAGGTTACTATAGCAGACCTATGCAATAAGGAACATCATTCTGCCAACCAGCTGGTGGCACTGCATGGCGTTTGTGTCTGTGTAACATTGACTGGCCTGAGAGAAGAGTAAGAGTAAAACTACTATTGCAACAAAAAACAAAGGTAACAGTTTTATAACTAATTTGAGGCCCAGAAAACCAAGAACATAATAGTCAAACTCCAAGCTATACTTAAGTAATAGTCATTGTAGGTATAAAAAGATTATAAAATTTTTCTTAAAAGTAACCTTTTGTGTGGACTTGAAACAAAGTATTTTAGTCCTAATTATTTAAGTTGTCATATTTGTTGGTGTTTGTCGATTGCATGTGAAAATTAGAAAGGCTATATTCCACAGTCAGTACGCATACACAGGTGGCTTGTGAATCCTGTTTGTGCCTCCAAAGCTTGACCACATGCAGCAAACAAGGTTTTTACAATACTAATGGTATACTAAACAAAACTCAGACATCAGGACCTATTCCTTCTACCACTGATGGTTTTTAGTAGACTTTCAAATAAATTTACCCATTAAACATTTGTTCAAACACTGTGCCAACATACCATGTGACCAGCCTTCATCTGTCTGAAGTGGGACTTGGTGATCACACTTATGTGAGTGAGCATCATAACTGTACTCTTGGAAGCATCTCCACTGCTTGGTTAGCACAATATATTCCCCTGGGTTGCTAACTTCAGATCTGCAATGATCAGAGATGTTTTTGGCCATGGAGTTGCTGGGCTGCGGCAGAGCAGAGCCTAAATGAAGGAACACCTGTTCAGCACATTTCTCACAGTCAACCTTGCTGCCATTTAAGCTAATCAAAGTGAGTGGCATGTAAACCAATATTTGATTCTGAAACAAAGCATTTTGACAAGAAGAATAGAACAGTATCATAATTCATGAGGATATATCAAACTTGCAGTCATAACAAGTGTAATCAAAGTTTTTAAAACAGATTAAAATCATTTGTCATTTAGTCACGTTTCGTGATTATTAAAAATTGAAACCTAAATTTGTATCTTAACCTTTTTTTTTTAACAACAAATTTAATGTTTTGAAACTTCATTAGTCTTATTATCTCCCATACCTTCTGCTGTTCAATGGACACAGTCCCCTGTTCATGCAAGATGTGGACACCTTTAGTGCCATTGCAGACTTCATTGGTTAAACTTCCCTGCAGACCCACAATGACAGTGTTGGCCATTTGTTCAGCAGAATATTTAATAGCATTGTCACAGAAGCCAGCCTCAACAACGCCTTGCAAGATCATGGAGATGTTTGTGGCATAGAAGCTCAGGTTATCTAGGAGGGCATTTTACAGCAATATTTAGCCTCAAGGAACTAAATCATTTTAAGACCAACATTTACAGGCTGAAATAGATTTTTTTTTTAAATGTTCCTATTGACAAAACAAATTTTTAAAAGTATAAGCTAAAATTATTGATAATTTAAACTCTTTTGATATTTCATTCAGCTCATTTTATTCAAGTAGATCATCCTTTCATGCTATGGTCATGATTCATTTCCACTAATTAAACTTATTTCATATTAAAATTAATTATATTGTTTTTTATCTTCTAACCAAGATGATAAAAAAACTTGGCAAAAAATTATTATTATTTGTATTTTAAAAACAATTTTAACTAACTTTTCACAGGAGAAATATTTAAATCTCTCCCATTTTTTTTATTTTAAAATAAATTTTCTTTTCTTTCAAGTCAGTGTTAAACCAATGATCAAATAAAACTAATGTGAACTTACCATCAATGCAAAAAAAAAATTGAACCTATCATAGTGGTATGCAAAAGGAAAAGGGGGGGAGGGGGGGGGGGCAGAAGAACTTTCTTTCAAGTCAGTGTTTATAACCAATGATCAAATAGAACTAATGTGAACTATGGTAGTTACGTTTAAAAAAATTGAACCTATCATAGTGGTATGCAAAAGGAAAAGGGGGGGAGGGGAGGGGGGGGCAGAAGAACTTTCTTTCAAGTCAGTGTTTATAACCAATGATCAAATAGAACTAATGTGAACTTACCATCAATGCAAAGAAAATTGAACTTATCATAGTGGTATGTAGAGGGGCAGAAGAAATGTGTATTTTCACTGCCCTCCAAACCATTCAGACCCATCCTAATTAATGGACATCTTGGTAGAGTTTCCCTCGTCAGGCTCAGTGATGCAAGCTTGTGGGATGGCTGTCGGAACTCAGTGGAAATAAACTTGCCACAAGTTTGCATCATTGATTTGCTGATTCCTTCTTGGACTGGAATTAGGTGCACCATTATCTTAGCACTGACCTAGATGGGTTATTGCAATTTAAAAAAATTCTAATTGATCCTTGCTGAAATTCAGTTTTGAAGGTAATAATTTCATCATTATTCTCCAGCATTAATAAAGATATGTTGATTTTTTTACATTTTATTTCTTGCTGTGTTTTAAAGGTTATATGTTAACAAGTTAGATCTCATCAAATACAATTTTTGAAAAGCAAAAAAAAAAATTAACACATCTTAACTGATAAAGAATGCTAACATTATAGAATTATGTCTTTGTGCTGGTACTTTTAAAGATCTGCTTTTCATTCTCAGTCCCTAATGGTTATTGAACATCTCATTCCCTATGGACATTATAGATTTTGAGATTTAAGCATTATAAACGTCAGTTAAGAAATCGTTTACAAATGATTTATTGAACTAAGCCTTTTTTTCTACAAAAAAACCTACTGAATTTCCCAAAAGTTTTACGGTGACGCTTTTAGTAAGAGTGATGTAAACTCCTGGGCATTGGCTGAGTCCAGGCTGTACAGTTGGCTCTAGTTCACTGAGAGCCTTCATAAGTCCCTCGGTGTATTCATTGATGCAGTGTCCTTCAATGGCAGATGGTGTCTGGTGGAAAGTGAGGTTGGCTGTAAGTGGTATCATTAGTCTTGGTACAGTCTTAATTGGGATGAGGGAGATGTGCCCAGATGTCCTGTAGACACACCTAGATGATAAAAACAAGAATATTAGTATTAGTTCTAAATTAAGAACTTTATGTAAAAGTATTAGCAGCAGTATTATCATTGCTGTGTAGAAATGAATTAACTATATCTGATATATATTTTATTTCAAAATTATATATAAAAATATAATAAATATAACTGTCTTTCCATAATTGTTTAGTAATGTTTCATAATATTTTGAGTATCCTTTCTTTATTTTCTATTGATACCAAATCAAGTTGATAAGGTGATTTGTTTTGAAGGTATTGTTAAATGATTAATTGCAGTCACTGTTAAATCCTTTCAGGCTCTAAAACTTAAGCCAGCCAAAGTAATTATATCTAAACATATGCTGAAAATGTATACATACAATAACATCATAGCAGTGTCATTTATTTGGATTATTAAAAAGAATCTTTTAGCTTATCTTATCAAACAAGACATGTTAACAGTTACTTGCATCTTTCAAGTTTAACCATTTGTGTGTGACTTATGCTAGACATGCGTTTTAAAAAACTTACTGAAACATGTTCAGATCCATGACAAAGCCGTCATGGCATGACCAGCCAGTCATGGTGAGCTTAAACTCATCCTGTGTGTAGTTGACTATCTCACAGCCCAAGTCCACAACCTCCTGCTGGACTCTCTCAAACTTTCTAGGAAGTTCTTCGTAGGTGTATTCTTTGAACTCACTGGCACAGAATTCAACAGATGGCTTGATTGATGTCACATACCCAAATGAAAATTTGACGTATGTCCTGGCCTTCAGGAAAGATATCAACAACACCTCTTAAACAACTGTAAATTTATACATTTGTAGTGGCAATCAACAGTTTTGTTGCTGTTTTTTTTTTAAAATGTCACGTCTTGTATAATTCTCCATGAGTAGTTAAATGCTCACTGGCATTCAACATTAGTCAGTATGGTAGGATTCCTATTTTTATTACTACTTTAATTTTAATTACTATTTTTATTTTAATTACTATTTTTATTACTAATTTCATTTTTATTACTATTTTAATTTAAATAAACTAGTTTCATTTTTATTATTAATTTTATTTTAATTACTATTTTCATTTTTATTTCTATTTTTATTTTTATTACTATTTTCATTTTTATTGATATGATAAAGGGTTACCTAAAGCAAAAATCCAAACAATCCAATATTTTTTAAGCAAATTTCTGTTTTTCAAATCTTTCTGCAGTAATTTCAAAATATTTTATAGGTGACAATAATGTACCTTCATAATAGGCAGTGGCATACTAAGAAAAAATCAAAACTTGGATGGTTTTAAAGTAAATTATCTTTAATTGTCTAAATTTACCTTTGATCCTTTGAACCTAATGTTTCCCGCAGTTAGCTCTAAAGATGCATCAGGAACGTTGACACACACCTGCTTGCCCATCTTGCTGCCAAACTCTCGCAGCAGTTCATTGACCTTTGTGTTGATGCTGACATGAACAGCATCAATGCATGAGACATTTGAGAATCCACCCGTCATGCTGTCTGTCATCTCTACAGAGTATATGGGCGAAGTAACTGGGAAAGTAGAGTTAACTTACAAATAATTGTTGACTGAACATGTCAATGTGATTAGCAGTTGTATGAACGTGTATATGTGCTTAGTGGTTGTATGAACATGTCAGTGTTTTAGTGGAAACTATGAGTTGATTAGTGGAGACAGTGAGTTGATTAGTGGAGACAGTGGGTTGATTAGTGGAGACATTGAGTTGATTAGTACAGACAGTGAGTTGATTAGTACAGACAGTAAGTTTATTAGTACAGACAGTGAGTTGATTAGTTAAGACATTGAGTTGATTAGTACAGACAGTGAGTTGATTAGTACAGACAGTAAGTTTATTAGTACAGACAGTGAGTTGATTAGTACAGACAGTGAGTTTATTACATAGTGGAACAAGAAGAACTCATATTTTTCTCAAGTAATTTCATGCCGAGGTTTTCCTCTTTAATGTCATGCTTAAGTTTTCCCCTATACTGTCATGCTTAGGTTTTCCCTTGTAATGTAATGCTTAAGTTTTCCCTGTAGTGTCATGCTTAGGTTTTCCTCTGCAATTTTATATTTCCTATATGTGAAAGTGGGGGTGAAGGCAGGTTATTCAAGAATGAGATATAGCCATTCCCGTGGGTGCCGAATTCAGTAGCCGAGTTGAGAAGGCTGAGAGTCCAATTAGCTGCAGTGGTTGCAGATAATTTTTTGATGTGTTCAAGTTAGACTCGAAATAACAGAGGTAAGGTTGTTTTATACTTCTATAATATCTGTGGTAGCTCTGTCAACAGTTAACATAACTATGTTGTATTGGTCAAAGGAAATAACACAGGTAAGTTTGTTATGTAATATATATGGTAGCTCTGGCAACAGTTAACATAACTATGTGACATTAGTTGATCTTTCTTGTTTTATTTGTGGTGTCAACTGTATAGATAAGGACTACTAAAAAAAAATTCAAGTAACTATTCTGACAAGTGAATTATTTGTTTTCACGTTCTAATTATCTTTGTTCAATTTTATATTTTAATCTGAAAACAAATTTTTTTTTACCTTAAAAATTATATAGATTTCATTCTAAAACATTTTCACCACAATATTCTTCAAATTTTTATGTGAATATATTTACTTACAGTTTAAGAGAGTGGATAAAGGATGATGCACTATAGTGACTTCTTCTTTCTCCAATGTGTGGGTTGTAGAGCATTCAGACACATTCTTGCTTTCGTTGACATCCATCATTTCTAACTGTTGAGAGCTTGGTCCATCAGTCTTATTTCCAGGGCTTTGTTTTAGCCCTACATTGGTGCATGAGATTTTGGTGAAATTTTTACTTGCATTGTTGTCCAGTTGCTCGTGTCCAGGCATTGACTGTGCACTTTTACCGGTCATATCTTCCCTCCACAATTTATCAGTGACGCTTGTCGTACCAAAAAACTCTGCATCAGGCCCTTCAAGTTTGGGAAATTTCAATATATTTCCTTGCTCGGTTTCTGAATTATTGATCTCAATGGATTTAGATGATGGTCTGCGAGCAGTGCTGAGGACAGTTGTTGCCTTGGTTGATGTAGTGTGGTCTGTAGTTATAGGTGTAGGCGTGGCTGTAAACTTTGTGGTGATGGTGGTGGTGCTCTCCTGAATGTCTGGATCAAACTGTGAGGTTTGAGTGCTCGATACATCTGAATCTGCTGTTGTGACACTAGAAAGTCCTCCCCCTGCTACAGTTACAAGCAAATCAGCTGGAATTTTTGTGCTTGTTTCAAGAACAGTTAAGGATCCATCAGCTAGGCAATCTGGAGAAGGAGGTTCTACTAATCACTCTCGCTAGTTCAAGCAGTATAAAAATTTTAATTCTCATGTCAGAAAGGGGATAATTATATGAATACAGATTTTATCAATTTTTAAACTATGTGCATCTGATTCAAACTTAGTATTTTCTTAATTATTGTCTCATCCATGGTTCAGTCATTTGCAATGTGCATAATGCCCATAGACATCATATAAAATGTGTTTTTTGTATCCAAATTGTGTGTATAAATTATCACATCATAGAAATCATATTAAAAAAAATAATGAATAGGAATTAAAATAATGTTCCATAAATGTCAGTATGATACTTTCTATGGTTTGCACATGAATATATAAATAATGGAGAAGTTTAAACTGATATTATATTATGTTTTTAAAATTAAAGAAAATGTTTACCTTCCATGCAAACAGGTGCAGACTTGTCCCCACCAAACTCTTCCAGCAGTCTAAGGCCTGGTCTACACTCAAATATAGGGCTACCAACTGTGGACAACTCTGAATCAGGTTTAACACTTAAGGGGGGACAACTGATTGGCTCATCAGCAAATTCTCTATCAAAGTCTTCAAGTGTGAGGCTGCTGTTGATAGCCTCCCATATGAGGTGCCCATGGTGGTAAGTGGCAGAAACATTTTCAGATGAAATGATCACATTGACTTTTATGATTAGCTGAAACGTTTAAAAAACATTTAAAATGTTACAGTTAAACAAATATTAGTGATCATTTTTAAAAAAAAAATTATTTATGAATTGCTTGGTTGTTGGATGTTTGAAATCACATTTGTAAAAACATTGACTTGCTAAATTATGGTGGAATACTTTGACTGCGATTCCATTTAAACATCTATAAAATCTGAAAATTAATTACATTTATTCTATTGGTTGAGTGGTGATCACAGACTGATGAACAAAAAATATGGAACATGGTGTATTTATGTAAAGGAATTTCCATATAAAATTTGAATCCAGTTATTAATAACATAATAGGACCCAACATAAGCCTGTAACAAATAATATTTAATTTGAACTTACTTGCTATTGGATGTTGAAAAAGTCTATTTTGAATTTAAAATTCAGTAAACTTATAATTTTGATACTTACATCAAAGAAATTCCCAGAATCACTGTGCAACGTCACTTGAACATTTTGATTAAAGGCATCCACTATCAAATCCCTCAATCTGTATTGAATGACAACCCTCATCTTCTCTGAATAAGACAGCAAACAGTCTGATACCAAACTGGAGTTGTTCAATGTTTCCAACTCCACTAAAACAGTCAGCTTCATAGTTGGCTGCAGTGTTGATGTCTTGGAAACATTGATTGGTAAACAAACCAAGAAGTCATGTCCTGTAAAGGGCGAAAACAAGTCCAGTTGATAAAGAATGGATCATTTAAAGAGGATTTATCATACATAAAATACAAATGACTGGACTGATCAAATAGATCATTTATAGGATTTATCATACATCAAAAAACAAATTACTGTTTAATCAAATAGATCATTTAAAGAAGATTTATTATACATCAAATACTAATTACTGGACTAATTAATTAAATTTTATATGAATTCTACTACATTTCAACCAGCCACTCTGACCTGAGAGGTTATAGCCAGGTGCATCACATTGGAAATGAACAGTTGATCCAAGAGGAAACTCATGGCTGTATGGTAAAATGGTAGCATTGGTTAATATCCCAGGATTTGCACACGACTGGACTGAAATGATGTATTAAAAGGTTGTCCAATTTAATGCATTGTGGAAAACAAATGAAGATAAAGTCCATCTTTTGTAACTAATTTAAACTTTAAAGGGAGGCAATAAAGGATAACTCCAAGGAATGTAAAACGTCCTTTATAATTTATAGTGCACTTAGTTTGAACAAAATATACATTAAGATTTTGCACCTTTACTTTAGATTTTGAAGTGACCAGACTTATTCATTGTTAAAAATTTTCTTGATCTTTAAAAATAGATTTTAATTTTTTTTTTATAACACTGGGGTGCCACCCACTTTTAATTTTTTTTGTGAGAAATACACAATTATGAGAATACAAACGACCAGAGTTTGTTTTTGAAATTTTAATTTCTATTTTATGCATTAAAAAAATACTAAAATGAAATACCTGCACAGGTAGGACTGGGGGCACTCCACTGGCCATCTGCTCGGCATCTTAATACAGACTGACCAACAAGACTGTAGCCACACTGACATCTGAACAAGGCAAACGAGTTGTAAGTGTTGGTGCTGACATCAACAGTACCATTGAGAGGTGCTTCAAGTTGAGGGCATGCAACAACTGAATCCAGCGACAAGGAAATCTTTGAGTACATTGAAGCATTTCAAACTGATATTTAATTTAACTACATGATCTTAGTCTGATAGGAACCTGACGCAGTGACTTCTAAAATGTAATGGCTTAATATTAAATTATAGAACAAATAATGGGGACAAATGCATAAAATAATTTTCACACACAAATGCAACTTGGCTCTGTTCCACTCCATTGAAACCTCTTTGATGGAGGGCTTTCATTTGTGTATTCCATACAGAATCTGACATTCATGTGTTGCATTACAAAACCATCATTACATGAATAGATGGCTTTACTCCCTAAAGTCAAGTTCTTGTAAACAACTGTCCCATTGCTGATGTCACTAAGTTTTTCACATACAGAAACTGTAAAAAAAATTATAAGAAGAGATTACAAAAATAAATTTTAATACTTTATTTTCATTAAAAGCGATGATGAGAGAAAACGGAGAGAGGCAGAAGCTGAAGAGGAAGATTATTGAAAGATTGACAGAAACTTTACTTTAAATGATAATTATGTAGATGATAAAGAATAATCTACAACATAATCATATGTTGGATTGATTTTATAAAGAAATATAAATTATGCTTTTACTAAAATTTATAATAAAATTGCGATAAAGACTTTTGAGTCGAGGCAAAATAAAATAATGGAATAAATAAACAGAAAAAAATATAGGCATTGAACTGTTACTGCAGTTTTCACAAAACAGATATCAGTTATTAAGACTCACGATCACAAGTAGGTAGAGGTGCAGACCAGCCGGTCCCAGACAAACAGGTGATTGTTGTAGTGCTTGGCCAATATCCAGCCGGACATTTAACATAAGCCTCTGTACCATTCAGAAAATTTCCATTATATAGCTTTCTTTGGTTGTAGAACACTGCCACTTGATTGGTTAATTTCAGCGGGACACATGATACTGAAAAAATAGGACAAGTCATTCACTGCATGTTTTAGATTTACAGGACACGTCATTCATGTTTTAGATTTCATTTATTTTTTTGGTTAAAATCCAGCTACAAAACTTGTCTCTATATGAATTGGCTCTCATAATATAACATAATCTTAATCAACCATGTTAAAATGTTATAAAATATCTACATTTTTGTGCAGAAAAAAGTAACTTTTTCCTGTTACTGAGGATTTAAATGGGGGTCTGAAAACTGTTTTTGTAATGGGCCGTACATGAAATATTTCAAGGTGCTGAGG
Source organism: Lymnaea stagnalis (assembly GCA_964033795.1). Classification (NCBI taxonomy): domain Eukaryota; kingdom Metazoa; phylum Mollusca; class Gastropoda; family Lymnaeidae; genus Lymnaea; species Lymnaea stagnalis. Next base: position 284,863 of record CAXITT010000076.1, read on the forward strand.
GAAAAAGCAAAACCTCAGTAAGTTTTGATTTGTCAGGTTCCTGTGACCAGATTTCCACCAAATTGTTTTCTCGCAAGCAGCTTCTGTTTCAGATACTTGCTACTCACCCCCAATCTGGTAGCACAAGACACTAACGAATACATTTTCATAAATATCTCACCAAAGCAGCTCTTGTAAGGAACCAACATTTGATGTCCCACCCGGTCCCTGGGCCCTGTGTACAGCATAAAATCACTTGGACAGGAGCAGTAGTGGCCTCCTTCTGTGTTGGTGCATAAATCACTGCATTCACCATTGTTGTCTTCACATTCATCAATATCTGTTAGGTCACAGGAGAAAAATATGTTTTTTTTAAGATATTCAGTTCCTTTTTTTTTTATTTCCACAAAAACAAAATATTAACATTTATAAGTTTCCAAATACAGAAATGACATTTCTATTTATGTATTTTAAAAATATTTTCTTGTTTTGTTTTTTATTTATGTGAGTGTAATTGCAGGGACAAAAAGTTATTTTAAAAAAAAAAATCGCTTTTTAAAAAAAATACTTTATGAATTAGGCTACCATTTATAAAAATATTTCAATTAGCTTTACTCAAAACCTATCTTTCCTCAATTAATGTACAATTTTTCCTTATCTTTATGATGAATTACAGGCTTATGAGATTACAATTATTTGCAGACAGAAGTACGTGTGAGAATCACTGTTATCAACGTGAATTGTTGTTACCTTGAGTTTGGAGTGCTAGGGGTGTTATTGTGTCTGACTGTGATTGGCTGACAGGAAAAGGATGATAAACAAGGGTGTTGTATATAAGGGGTGTGAGATGGAGAGGAGAATGAGTTGACATCAGTTAATTTAGAGTTGAGATTTGGGTTCACAGGAGTTCACATGGAGTCCAAGGATGATGTATAGTAGCCAGAAGTGTGTGTTGACTCTTTGAAGTTAAAAAGTAGCTGTGATGTTCTAGTGCCTCAGTGTTGTTGAACACTGGTTTTAGTAAAGAAGTGCTGGAGTATTCAATAAAGTGTTTCTGTATTTTTTATGCACAGGTATCGGCGAGACTCTTGAGAGAAAAATATTGTGATGGGAGTTATTGAAGTCCTAGACAAGGATGCCATTAATAGTTGAAGGGGGTCGGTCAATCAGACCCTGGAAGAAATATTTTGGCAGTGTCTGTCATATAGACAGGTATTTTGACAATGTGGATGTTACAACTTATAGTTCTGAAGTTGGAAAACTGCTAAATCACTACTTTACAAAACTTTAATGCACCACCCCATAGCTCTGAACTGTTAAATGTAGAACTAATTTATTATCATAAGTGATGAGTCAGATACATCAGTTCCTAATAAAAAATAATGATTCTCTAGGTAAGTATGAATGGTAAAGAAGAAGAATCTTTTTTCTACTTGAAGAGAAATTTTAATTTTGTCTTGATTAGAAGCAAGCGCCATTTTGGATTCTTATAAAGTGGGACACTTCAATTTATGTTTTTCCAAGTGACTTTAGTAGCGGGGAAGTTCAGCATTGCCGCCACAATTGGTGGATCATTTACAGTCTCTAATAATCCCTCACCAATGCATGCATGTCTTGTTCCACTTGGTTGTTTGTAGCCTTTACCACAGATACATGCATAGTCACCAGGTAAATTTTGGCACTGATGGTTACCGCAAATTGATGTGTCATCTGAGCAGTCATCTTTATCTGTAAATGAAAATGTCAAACCATTACTAACAATTGTTCAATAATAAATACTTTGCCTCATGAAAAAAGTTTTAAAAAAATAATCGAGTCAGGGTACGGTAGTTGAACAAATAAACCTAAGACAGGCAGTGTGGTAACTAGAAAACAAATAATCTACACATTCTTGGTATGGTAGTTGTAAAGTAAACCTTAACAGGTAGTGTGGTAACTAGCAAGCAAAGCATGGTGCAGTAGTTGTAATACATAAACCTAAGACAGGTAGTGTTGTAACTACAAATCAAAGCAAAATAGTTATTCCTCTTGACAGTTTCAAGAAAATCCTGTTAAGTAATTTTTTTTTTAATCAGTAGCTATGCAATCCCAAAAGTTCTTCATGTCAGAGAATGTTATTGACATTACTATCAATTTGTCAGTAACAAAAAAACATTTCTAAATAATGAATGAATATTACCCTAACCTGTGCAAACTGGAAGGGGTTGATCATATAGAAGACTTGGTAAGCAGGTGAGCATGTCCTGTCCATTTGCTTGGTAACCTTTATCACAAATGATTTGAACAGAAGTTCCAACAGGCACAGGTTCGCTGGTCACATTGAAATATCCATGGCTTGTGTTGAAGAGTTTAGGGCAACTGAGAGCTGTTCACATTAAAATTTTGAAGGGAGGATAACATTTCTAAATTTACAATGTCAATGCTATAGATAAATACCAATAAAGCTAATGATAAGCTAATGCAAATTACTACAGCTGACATGGTACTTTTTAGCACCATCACTTGATTTTCTTAATCCTTACCCAAAGCAGCAACATTAATTGGTTTTATGCAAAATTACATTAACTGAATGTTTTAACAATACATATCCTAAGCCATTACAATACTTTTTAGATAAAAATGATGAATCACCAAATGCTTTCTGAATGCAATTTATGCCTGAAATAAAACTTCATTTGGCTTACCTTACTCCTTAGCTAAATATCCCATTATTTAAAAGTTTCCTCTGTGCCCTAAACAATGTGCTATTAAAATTTTTGCTAATTGAGTTATTACTCTGAGCTGTTTCAAAGGCAATACAAAAAGTGTCCTCTTTTACCTTGACAAAGAGGCACTGGATCACTCCACTGGCCAGATGAATTACAGTGAGAATATTCAACACCAATCATTTGGAAACCATCATTACAGAAATACTTCCTCACATAGCCAAATATTATTTCCTCTGCCAGTCCGGAGCCCCAAAGAGGAGGAGGTTCTTTGGGACATGTTATTTCTGAAGATAAAATTTATTTGATGTTGATCATAATGGATTTAATATATAGGACATAGGAATTTTTCATCCAAAACATGTTATTAATTTTTATTATTAAGCTTTGTAAATATGATTGTAACATTGGGCAACGATTTATTGCCCGTAATGCATTTTAAAAATGATTTTAACAAGGTGTATGAATACTGTGCCAATAAAATTGTAAGATATCACATATTTTGTACTTATAAAAAAGGACATAATTGCTCAAAGCCACCAGACAGCAGCAGGTCATTCTATAATAATTTTTAAAAAGGGGGATAATACCAAAACACATTTACAACTTAATACTATATTTGTTGGCGTATAACACCCCCCCCGCTTATAACACGCACCTCAATTTAAGAAGGAAATTTCAGGAAAAAAAACTTAACATTATATTGGCGTATAACACGCACACATCATTTGCCCCTTATTTTCAGGGAGAAAAAGTGAGTGTTATACGCCAATAAATACAGTACTTAAAAATCAATATACATTAATAAATTTAATGCATTGTCAAGTGTTTAAATCAAAGCAGTAATTTCTGCAATTTAAAATGGTTATTCACAATGCACATTATGCTTTTTTATATCATGTTGGCTTTAGAAAAACACTAAGTCATTTTCTTATTCATTGTTTTAGCCAGAAGTAAAATAACTATTATTTATTATCAATACATCTGGTGCAGGCATATTTTAATCTTGATTTTTTTGGGCCTCTGAAAAGATATGCAGGGCACAATTTCAACAGCTTAATTGTAGTTGAATGAAATACTAAACATAATACCTTGACAAGATGGAATATTTTCCCATCCGTTATCACCACACACTGCAACATCATTGCCTGTCATTCTATAGCCCTGCAGACATCTGTATCTTGCTGTGCTTCCCATGATTGTTCCAGTCATCTCTGTTAGATACATTTGAGGTGGCACAGGGGCTGAGCCACAGTTGATTTCTGTAATTTAAAAACAAAGATGCAGAATTAATGATTCATCATTGCCGTTTCAAAGTTTTTAATTGAAATAAAAATGCTGTAAATAATGTTATAAAACAAAATACTATGCTAAACATTAAAAAATATTTTTTTAAAGCGTAAATGCATGATTATTTATCTAGTACTTAAGTTTAAATTATTTTTTTAATGTGCCCATGTAACATGATAGCTGGCACCATATTTTTTTAAATATCTTTTTTATTATATTTAACAAAAAATTTTTGTTTTCAATTTCGTTCTTTTTTTAAACTCAGTAATGTCTTTTTGTTTCCTTTAATTTGTTATCACAGTATAGGATAAGTTTGGTGCATGCAGAGATGTTTTGTCATGTGCAAACATGCACAAACACAATTAGTAAGTGTTATGGGTACAGCAGATTTTGTACATTAAACGCAATGGCACATGACTGTGGCTGATTAGCAGCTTTGTTCGTGCAATTGCAGGAAGTTGAGCATTTAAAAACTATAACTCACTTTCACATTTGGGTAATTCTTCCACAGGCCATGATCCCTTGATACCACAAGTTGCAAAGGGGGACCCCAACAGCTTGAAAGCAGGAGGGCATGAAAACTGGACAGCTGCCCAAAAATTGAATTTTGAAGTGTTCATTTTAAGGGGAGGTATTTCAGGAGGGTGATCACAGTCTGGAAAAAATATTCCATAGAATGTCTAGCAATAAATATGCAAGTATGAGATTCTCCAAAAAAATCAAAGCTATGTTACAACATTAAGAATTGTGAAAAATTCAACATTGATAGTAAAATCTTTAATTATATAATTATAAGGAAGGGGGAGAGGGTTTAAAAACCAGTTATAAAATTCCAGTAAATCTTAGCTGGAAATGAAGGATAAAAGAAAACACATTAGCATAATATTTGAATCATAACCATAAATAACCATTCTAAAGCTGAATTTTTTTTTTGTGTGCAAGTAATTCAGGTGAATAAGTCAACTTATGGGCTTAAGATATGTATGATTTTCACATTGATTCAATTATAGAAAAAATAACCCCAAAAAAATTAATTAGCCGAAGCTGCCGTGTGCAAATTTAGGTCAGCAGATTTTCCCTCATTTTGGAAATGCTTCTATTGGCTGTGCTTAGTGGAAATGCTGTTATTGGCTGTGCTTAAAGAGTATCAAAGTACAGTGCTTAGAGAGTATAAATGTAAGGTACCTAGATTTAAGAAAGAAATTTCAGATCATCAAATTTTATACTATAGTAGCAGTAGTTCAAATCTGTTTTTAGAATGGTCACAGCAACCCTAATTTTGATATGGTTTGGTACCAGCACCTGACCTACAACAGACCTGTTTACCCTCAGACTCTTAAAATCGTACACTATCATCACAAAATCGTTCAATACATTATCTCAATAGTAAAAAAATAAAAATATGGTAAATAGAATGTATACATCTCAAAATTGTAAGAGTAAACAGGTCTGCTATAAGCCATTTACTTACTAAAAAATATTTTTTTTAAAGTCTGTATTCTCTTTTAAAATATTATTATCTTAAGTACCATATTGCTTACATCGGCCTATCATTTTATGGTCCACTTGAAAGTTGGTAATGGACAGCTTAGGCTTTTCCTGGCCAAATCTAGGTGGGCTAATGAACAACATTAGGTCCACTAAAATGTGGGTTATACAATTTTTAGGCTTTACCCGGCTAAATCTTGGTGAGTCAGGGGGTGGGCTTACGAACAAATCTAGGTGGGTCAGAGGGTGGGTTATGAACAAATGGGCTTTATAACGAGTGTATACAGTACTTGTAAATTAAAACACTTCCATCTTTAAATTGTATTTCTGGGATTCTGGGATTTTGACCCAATGACACAAAGTACTTTCATACAATAGATAGAAGGAACAAGAATACTAGATAAGCAAACATGAATTTTAAATTGCTTAAATTATGGGTGTGTTTATTAGCAAATGCTTTCTGAAAGGTTATACACTGGAAATTATTTGTTTTGCGTTCAACACACTCTGGGCAGGAGCTATCCATACCATAAGATATAACAGCCGCCCAGCGACCATGATTTACAGTTGAATCAGAGTGGAAGCTTATGAAAAATCCATCATTAGACAAGATTCCTGATGGTATAGCTGAACAGCCTGACACATTGACTAGAAGGGAGGATGAGGTTTGCACCTGTAAAAATGAAAGATGAAAAGGGTGTACTTAAAACATATCAATGACTATTACAATACACAGATCTTCTATCTTCCCAGTAAAAATATCTTTTAATTGGTCAAGATATAAACATGAACCTATTCATAGTGATATGCTTTTTTTTTTTTTTTAAATATTTGAGTTGATACAATATAATTTTTTTTCCTATTGAGATCATGAAATACAAACTATGACCAGTTAATCTTAGCTCAGTGGTGACAACAAACACATCAAATTTTTTTTTTTTTTCAGGTTTATAAATACCACTTGTCAAAAACTAATAATAACCCACTTACCCATCAATAAGGTGGCACAAAATATGTTAATTGTGAATTATGCAGTACTTACCTGGACATAATCTTTGTTACATTCAGTCTGAAAACCAGGCAAAAAAATTAGGGTTTGGTTTTTGCCTGAGCCATGCTTAGGAACTGTCCATGTACATTTGAGATTGTCGGAGTACTGAGAGTTTATGAAGCCAGGGGAGAGGATAAAAGATGAATCTGATGAAATGAGAACTTCACAACCTGTTGATTTGAAAGGAAATAAAATATGTGAAGAGAAACATAAGTCATAAATAAAGAAACCTTACATAACTTTACAAGCTCCATTAAACATTAATTTCAAAACAGACAAAAGACATTCATGTTTTAAGATGTTAACCCTTGTAGTTATCTGTATCAAATTGTCAACATGCAAGTAAAATTGGTTCTGAAGTCGCCATATTGAAAATTCCAGCTAACACATTAGAAGAACGTAGTAACATTCATTGTTTGACTTTATTTTGTTACAGTTACAGCCTCATATTGGTATATATTTTTAATTAAAGTTTGACTTTTGTCTTCATTGCAATGGAAATTAGAATTGGCAATGTGTTTTTAAGACTATAATATTATATTTTGCCTCAAATTTCTAGTTTGTAATAATTAAGTATGTACCACTGCATATTGAATCATTAAAATATTATAATTTTTTACACTTCATAGGAAAATGCAAATTTTTATAAATTTTATTATAAAAAAAGTTTATACAAGGTTATCCCGGTTACTGGAAAATTGATCGAAAGAAATTTCGTCGACGGTAAATTGATCGACGGTAATTTGATCGAACGGAAATTTGGTTGAATCTTTTTTTCCGTTCGCACGTTGAAATTTTCGTCAAATTTCTTTTTGAACGCACTATACTATTTAGTAAAACAAAATAATTCGTTCAAAAAGAAATTTGATGCAAAATTGTTACGTAAAAATTGAAAAGACGATTCGACCAAATTTCCGTTCGATCATATTACCGTCGACCAATTTACCGTCGACGAAATTTCTTTCGATCAAATTTCCGGATACGGGTTATCCCACAATGAGAATGTTAATTCTCATTTGTATCCTTACATGTGTATTTTTACAATTATTCCTATAACACACATAGTTTTTTAAAAATTATTCCTATTACACACAGTGTATTTTTACAATTATTCCTATTATGCACAAACACAATATATATCTGAAAGGCTTTATAATCATAAATACTTACATATATATTGACACTAAAATTTTAACTAAACAATGCTAATGGCAAATAGATACCATCTTTGTATGAGAGGAATGGTCTTTCACTGCCACTGCCTATGCTGACATGAATGTACAGTTGATTAGAAGATGACACAATCACTGGTGGAATGTTCACATGTTGAAAATGAGCCAAATCACTGGAAGGTTGAGATTCACTGGGTGCAAGGACAACATTAGTTGAGTTTATGTAAGTTATCACTGGGGACTTATTATTTGGGCCATCAAATATTGTTACAGAATCTTTTCCATAAAGTAACAAGTTGGGACTGAACTGTGGAATGGAACAACATGTGATTTGGTTTATTATTTTTAAAACTCAAAACAAAAACTATTCAGAACATTAATATTAAATATAAAATAAATGTAATTTAGCGGCAGCAAGACATTCTGAAATAAAGTCAGGTCCACAGCTTACTTGTATATGTAAAAAGTCACTCTCGGAAGCTGATATAAGCCAGTCACAAGTCTTCTGCCGCATCACTTTTGAATCGGAACTTGGGAAATTAAGGTATTTTTCTGTTGCATTAGCTTCCAAATGACCACCACATGAAAGGGTGTCGTAATCAACTGTGTGTCACAAACATGAAAAAAAAATGTAATAAGCAGCAATAAATAAATATATTTAAATAATATTACTTTATAAAAGGCTACATGAACGTAAAAGAATCGCAAACAAATTTGATTTAGTTTGGGGATCAGTAAGATGGCATAGTCAGATATGCTGCTCATCATTGTTGGCATAGGTTACCATTAAATATGTCTTTGCTTGTTGATTCTTAGCTTTATCTATTGGTGTTATGAAAATTCTCTTCAGCTGAATGTCTCAAAAACGAAAGAAATGAAGGGTTCAAGGAAAAACCAGCTGTCAGTTTTTCAAAATTTCTATGTTATCTCCCTTGTGGCTACATTCCTTTTAATAGAATAATATGTCCAACTGAAAAAGCAGCATAGTCAATAAATAAATACGTAGAAATCTTGATATTTTCATACTTTTATGAGGAATTTTCAAACTTTAAATTCAATTTTCTCAAAACTCTCAAAACCTGACATCACTGGTTTTTCCTTTGAGCCCTTCAAATGGTTGTTCATTTTGGAAGGGGGAAGCACCCAATTGCAGATCACACAATTAAAAAATCACAGTATAAAGCAATTAGAGACATAATATAAGTACCTAGGTGTCACCATTATTAATAAGCTGACATTGGCATGAACACGGCCAAATTCTGTATCAAAAAATTCAACCAAAGACATTTCTATTTTAACAATTTTTACAATTTCGGCGTAAACAAACAAGCTATTTACTTATTCTACAGTGCAACAATTGAAAGCCTACTAAACTTCATATTACCTGTGGTGTGGGAATTCAACTCTGATATCAAACACCGATTAAATAAACTAATTAAGGAAGCTAGTAATATCACACAAACTAAAAATCCTTCACTAGAAGAACTATTTGAAGAAAAATGCTGATGTAAAACTTAACGATTTTTGACGACACATCCCACCCTCTTCATCACATACACCTAAGATCAGCTCAGTCAAGGCGAATTCTTTCTCATCAATTGAGAACCCAAAGATATAAAAATTATATTTTGTCCCGGTCTGTAAGAATTTACCAGCCTGTTCCACCAGCGGCTATCAAATCTAAATGATCAATCAAAATTCATTGTTGTCACTAAAGGAGGTCATTGATGGCTCATTCTTATGCTAGAGAAATACTGTTTGTAAAATTTTGTCTTGGCTAAAACATGTATTTATTTATGTGCTGAAATGAAAATGCACAATTTAATTTTAAAAATCATTTCATTTTTTTGGATCAATAAAAGAATCTTATTTTATCTTTTCTTATCTAGATATAAACTTATTTATGATTATATCAAAATGAGACAAGTTTTTTTTGTCCATTCTGCATTCTTGTTTTATGTTCACTCACATCTACTGATAACATTCTCATTCTTTTAAAATATTTATTATTAACTATAAATGTTTGCTCATTTTATAAGTTACATATTTGTATTTTAGTATAAATGTTAGTTTATTTTTTAAAGTTACAGGATCAGACACAAGCCACACAAAAATGTTCCAGTTGTTGAATAATGACGTCACTTTTTTTCATAACTTTCACAATGTGATGTCTACTGTGATTTAAATTTAGCTGCATGTTAAAGGTTTGCAGATTAAGAGGTCAATCATAAACTTCCAACAGCCCAGCTTCTTTTCTGAAACCATCCATTACACGAGACATCACTGGTAAGCTGCTGTGACAATTTTGTATAGGTGCTTTAAGAGGCATGAGGTCAAATTTGTAATTTCTTCAACAGCTTCAATGACTATTGAACTATATCAGCAAATGAAGGCGAGAGCACACAAAACATGTTTTACTTTCATTTACCTGATTTCCATGTGATGTTAAATCCTTGAGCTTCTACAGAGTGATCTGAAACAAAGTGGACGTAGACGAAGCTCCCTGTTGACACGACTGTTTTCTCTGACAAACTTTCATCAAAATGCTCTAATAAAGTTGCGTCTGTCATTTCAATGCCGTCATAAATCTCAAGCCAGTCATACAGGTTTTCAATATCAAGACTCTGTATCTAAAAAATCAATAGTTAGAATGAGGTGCTGTGTGAGACGTAACATTATATTTGCTTGATATTTTTAAACTTAAATGCAATATTATTTGTATTTTTGTTACATAAACACAATAACAAAGTGTATAAAAAGTAAGCTGGGTAAAAGTATTTAAATAATTTGAAAGAAAGGGGAGGAGAGGGAGGGCAATACAGATATCATCAGTTCATTTTGTAAGACCAGCAAGTCTATGAAGACCTCTAACCTATAATAGCAAACAAAATACAGAAGTAAAATGGGCTATCCTATTGTCAAATAATATACTGTACAAAATCTATGATGTAATAAATTATACAAAACTATGGAAGCAAACAGTTACAATTAATGTTGCATAAAAGTGTACATCTTGATACTTGAAAAGCCACTAGTATTTTGGGTGGAAAAGGATATGACGAAATAAAAAATACACAACATATTCAATAAAAAATTTGAAGTGATGAACCTAACTACTTACTTTTAACTCAATAACTTTAGGAGGCAAAATCTCAATTTTCCAAACACAATTAGCGAATGCTGGGTAACTGTCTGGAAAATTTGGTGATTGCAGAGACCCTGTCACTCCTTTCAGTGTAGCTCCACATTGTTGAGAGTGTGACAGAACTGAAGTGGACAGCCCTGAAAGAAACAAAGTTTAAATGGAACTTCTGAATTGAAAATAAAATGTTTGTCTTAATAACCTGGCATTGAGTTCAAGTTTTTTTGTTTTTGTTTTTTCTCATTAAAAAAAGAACGTTTTAACACTGAAATATCTAAACTAAATTAAATAGATATTGAAAAATAAAAAATGTTCCATGAATAGAAAAAGAAACAGGGTATTAAACAACTAGCAGGATATAATCAGAAATCTAATATCAGATCTTATGTTTGGAGATCAAAGAAATTTGTTATAAATGTCTTATTTTATGGAGTGATTTAAAAAGTATGAAATCTGATGGGTCAGCTATTATGAACCAATGGCCCATGGATTTCCAAACATTGTAGGAATATTCCACAGAGACTATTTGATGATTATAGATAAATTATGAAAACTGTCACATTACCAATGGACAAAAGTACATTGTATACAACAGTGAGGTCAAAGGATATGTGACTGAAAAGGGGTCAGGGATTCAAGTAGTTTATATATCTTTGATATAAATGTTTTTAAAAAGTTGCAAATTCTCACCATAGTTACAGTTGAATTCATCCGATCCATCACCACAGTCCCAATGTTTGTCACACATCCAGGCTTTGCTAATACATTTGCTGCCATCAGCACAACGCAGGGCATGCTGCTCACATGGTTCCACCATACACAAGGACACATGGAGCTCATCACAGACAGCTAATTCCCATCTCAGGTCACTACTCCCAGGGGATGCGGACTTCATATAACTGCATAGCTTGACAGATTGCTCCTCTAGAAATTTAAGTTAAGGCATATGTTATGAATTTTAAAAAAAAACTTTTTAGGACTGAAATTTCTAAACTAAATTAAATGTAGATTGAAAAATAAAAAGAATTCTTCAATACAAAAAGAAACAGGCTCTAAAACAACCAGCAGGATATAATCAGAAATCTAAACAACGCAATGATGTGATTTAGAAAGGTTAAACATCTATTAAATTCAGAATTGTTTTACATTCCAGACACTTCCTTAACACCAGTACCCTCAACACTTTGTAACTAAATGATATTATTAATCTTGAACATGGTATTCTCCTTCATTCTTGAGCCAGAGATGTAATTGTATGATATTATTAAACTTGAACATGGTATTCTCCTTCATTCTTGAGCCAGAGATGTAATTGTATGATATTATTAATCTTGAACATGGTATTCTCCGTCATTCTTGAGCTAGACATTATTAAGTTTCAGGCTCATGGTGGTTCTATGGGATTTGCATCTTATCAACGACTTAATTATATCAGATGCTCAAAGGCAGGATCACCTGTAGCAAGACCAGTTGAACAAGTTAGTTTCCTGTACTTTATTCGGGAAATCACAAATCACGTGTTCGCTTTGAGACTTGCGGAAAGCGCACTTTCGCATTTGCTGGTCCAACAATTTGGAACGCCCTTCCAGTCGATCTCAGAAACAATCAGACACTGGAGTCCTTTAAAACCGATTTAAATACACATTTATTTCGCAAACACCTTCTGGGATGATTGTCTACCATATTTTCCATTTAATGCATATTAGCTGTGTTGCTCACGGTTGAAATGGGTTGAAAGACTTTGACATTGTATGCTTGTAATTCGTTTTTGTAGTGTTGCGTTTGTTTTAAATGTGGTAAATTGTAGATTTTTTATTCTTGTACCGCGCTTCGAGCCTTTGGGGATGAAGCGTGTTTTTGAAATACACTTTATTATTATTATTTATTATTAATTTTAATACCTTTCATATCGAAATTCTTCTGTTTAGAACCTGAAATTAGATTAATATGCTGAAATTACTCACCATTCGCGGTATTAAGTCCATTGATGGACCAAAACCCTTCAAATTCAACAGATGGTAGTCCTCCTGCCCACTGAAAGGACTGATTTTCCAAGCGTGCAAGCCCTGTGTGACAAAAAGAAATTACTGGTGGATAATAACTTAATTTTTATTCTTCCTGGGTAGCGTAAATCTTAGATAAATAAGTTTTCATGTAATCAAAAATTTATAGTAAAGGTAAATTTATGAAAGGTAAAAGACATCAACAAAAATGTCAACAAAGATGTAACAAAGACTGGAAAGACTTGGAAAAAGTTAAAGAGGATAGCTAGAGACCTGGAAGGGTTGTAAAGAAATTGTTAATGGGCTATGGTCGACTGGGAGTTGAAAAGGCAAAGAAGAAGAAATTTATAATGACTGGCGTTTCATCAAAATAATGAACTATGAATAATTTTCTCCAACTATTTTATTGGCTTTGTTAATTAAGGTAAAATTTCATGTGAGCTCATTGCTTAATGTAGCTACATTATAAAATATACACTAAATATTCCTAAAAGACATAATGGAACTCACCAATCCAAATTCCATTTTCTTGAAAACTACTCACAAACTCATTTATCAAAATTTGATCACTCTGACTATTAATGCTGACTAGATTTCCGCCATGACTGAAATTTAAAAATAAAAGAGTTTACAGCAAACACAAAATTTCCATCAAAAAAAAAAATCATTTTAAAACCCAGTATTAAATCGAGGCTATCAAAATTGCTTAGGGTTTTTCTTCGTTCTAACAAAAAAAGATTAACTTTGATAAGGAATATAAAATAAAACAATTTTTCATCAGGAACAAACAATTTTGAATTGAGATTTTGGAATGTTCTATTTCATTCTGCATACTTGCTGCAAACAACCTGTGCCTGTTCCCAAGTTAATGGAGCATCTGTTAATTTATAGCACCTGTTGTAAATCAAAGTCCACCCTGACAAAACAAAAGAAGATAGGACTTAGTTATAAAGAAATATTACATTATCTCAAACAATGTCACAGAACAAAATATCAAATTTTTTTAAAAAATATTAGCTTTATCTTTGTTCCTTCTCCATATCTTTATTATATTAATATTATGTACTGATATTCTTTTCTTCTTTTTTTTTTAATTCTCAATGTTTAATCAAAACTGCATTTGCAAGGTAAAGCAACAAAATATTTACAGAGATGAAGTATCAGTTTCATTATGAAATTGAAATTTTATAAAAAATTCACAAGCCTATGCCTTCACACCTCAAATTAAAATTTTAAAACAGTTTAAAAAATTCTTTTACCTTGAGGACAATTTAACCAACTGGACAGAGCACCTGTAGGACTAGATGGTAGAGTATTGCTATCTAAGATATTTCTCTGGTTCTGAAATATAAAAAAAACAAAATTTTATATCGACACCAGCAAATAAATAAATATTCATAATTCATATAATCATAATAGATTTTATGGCTGGACTACACTCACTACTAAGGTTAGTAACATCTACATCTACATCAAATGGTGGTATGCAGACCAGCACCAGTTCACGAGCCTTACATGACTAGTGCAAGCACAGGTCCCTGGTGCAATTTCAAAGCCTATCCATGGCCATGGCTCTGCCAAATTTAAGTTTGGGTCATTGGTCTTCACTATCAGTGATTATTTCAGAAATTCAGATTTTTCAGGGGGGCAGTGCCAGTTGATTTATTGTTGGACATTTTTTAGTTCCGAGGGGCACTTGGCTTTCCACGGAGGGGGGGGGGGGGCACCCTACCCCCCCTCTTCCCCCCCCCCCCCGAGATAAAGCTGAAAGAAACCCTGTTCACTATGTCTACACACTACATACTACACAGGGTTGTGATGATGTAAACAATGCCACTAATTATTTATTACTTAGTAATAAAAAAGTAAAGTCACTTAGAGCTAAGACTAAACTTTAGCCACTAAAGTTACAAAGTAATATAAAGTTACTAAAAAATAGAAATAGGCTACTGGGGCTACTCTAAGTCTAAGTCTCAGTGAGTAAACCAGTGTCGTAAGATTACTATTATTTATTATTCAACAATGAATAATTAGCCTATGGCCCTACCAGCCTATATTCTTCAACGATTAACTAAAATACCGGTAAGCTTACTATAGTGCGATGAATTAATTAAAAGTTATCAGGCCTAAATGATTAAACATCCGCTTCGTACCCTTGTGTTAGCACTGAAAACTCCAAGTTGCACAATAGCGAGAAGCAAGATGAAAACAAGGTAGGTAACTCGCAGAGAAACTGGTTCTACAATTACAGCGACAGAGTTGCGGATTTCTTGGAAAAGCCCCCAGGGCCTAAGGGCCATAACCTTTCCCCGAGGGTGGCGCTAGAATCTCTGAGTTTTCTGTGGTTATAAAATTTGAATGGTCAAATTCTTGGCTCGCGCTTGGTGTCCACATAATTGTAGGATCATCTTAATCTTCTGGACGGATCATAGATCTTCATCCGCCAGCACTAAATGATTGATTACTAAAAGAGAAGAAGTGAAAAATATAAGTTAATGTTCATTCTACATAATTCTTAAAATACGGTCTAGTAAAAAAAAACAAAAAACAACATAGGCTTTCTTGAAAGTGCATCTACAGAATTTTTTTTTTTGGGGGGGGGGGCGGGTTGTAAGAATCCCCCCTCTCGGGTTTTATATTTCTCCAAAATTAATGTGGAATGTGACCCCCAAAAAAAAATAATAATTTTTTTAATGGAATAGTCTGGGGATTGAAAGGGGGGGGGGGCGGGTTGTAAGAATCCCCCCTCTCGGGTTTTATATTTCTCCAAAATTAATGTGGAATGTGACCCCCAAAAAATAATAATAATTTTTTTAATGGAATAGGCTGGGGATTGAAATCCAATAAAATGTTTGGAAACGACACATCTTTCTCCGGAAGCGACACATCTTTCACCACTCTGCCATCAAGATACCGTCCGATGATTTTTAAATATTTTTTTTTATAATTTTTTTTTTTTTAAATAGCTATAGGCCTACTAAAATTATTTTGTTTGAAACACCAGCGGATTTGATAATTTCATTTGCTTAAAATTTTCAAGAAGTATCTAGCTATTTACTATAATAGGTATTGCAATTTTTATATTTAATATTTTGTTGCTTGAATACTCATACATTTTCAAACAAAAATGTGTAACTTTAGGACCTAAATTTTGCATTACTAATATTCACAATGAAATTGCGATTTAATGTCCAAGCCATCAGTGTTTCTTTCAGGCAATCTCTCCAAACTCCGAGGGAGGTAGGGGTGGCTAGTCCCCCTTCCCCCGGGAGCAAGTTAAGTGCGCCCCCCCCCCTTTCCGGAGAAAAATGTGTAAAAAAAATAAATAAAGGGAAATTACAAATTTTAATTTTTTTTCTTTAATTTAAAGAGTAGTAAATGGTTCTTTTCACCGATAAAAATTAGTAAAATAGTGGGAACAATTCAAATGACATGATTGATGTCTTTCATATTAGGACTAGGGCCGATAGGATGTTTTTGTTGTTGTTGTTGTTTTTTCTTAAACTTGCATTATGGGAACAAAGGTATGGCCTTTACTCGAAAGATCTGTTAGTTTGTTCCTAAAGAACATTTAGTTTTCTGTTAAAGATCGCTTAGTTTATTTTTATAAATCATTTAGTTTACTATTAAAGATCATTTGTTTTGTTCTTAAAGATCATTTAGTTTGGTCTTAAAATCATTTAGTTTGTTCTATTGGAGCGTTTAGTTTGTTATTAAAGATCGCTTAGATTGTTCTTAAAGATCGTTTAGTTTGTTTTAAAGATCGTTTAGTTTGTTCTTAAATGTCCCTTAGTTTGTTGTTAAATATCGTTGTTTGTTCTCAAAGATCGCTTAATTTGTTCTTAAATGTGGCTTATTTTGTTGTTAAATATCGCTTTCGCTCAGTATTAAAATGACCGAAAGTCTAAGTCAATTTCGGCCGAAACCGAAGAAAATCCGAAAGTTAACCTTTCTCTTTCGGCCGAAACCGAAATTAAGCCGAAATTTAACTTTTCAGTTTCGGCCGAAACCGAAACTTGACCGAAAGTGATAAAATGGCCCCTTTCGGCGCCGAAGCCAAAATTCGGTCGGTCTCTAATCTAAATTCCGCCCCCCCCCCCCGGGACGCTTTT
>CAXITT010000076.1:306816-318387 GCA_964033795.1 Lymnaea stagnalis
ACAAATGGCTCGCGGGCCGCGAGTTTGAGACCCCTATATTAGATGTTTATTTATTAATATTCACAATTATCTCATTTTTATAAAAAGAATGTAAATATTTATACTTTCCCACATCATTTTCGATGTATGCAAAATGTATGTGGGAATGAATTTCAAAATATCTAAATATTTCATTTTCGGTTTCGGCTTCGGTTTCGGCCGAAATTCACTTTTAACTTTCGGCCTTTTTTCGGTTTCGGCCGAAAGTCATTTTTAAACTTTCGGCCTTTTTCGGTTTCGGCTGAAAGTCATTTTAAACTTTCGGCCTATTTTCGGCTTCGGCCGAAATCAGAAAATCGCTTTCGGTCGGCCTCTACCCTAGATACGCCGCTACTGCACACCTTGCAGATATAACAGCATGTGTTAATTTCATGCACGTTTTTGTCATGACCATTGTTGTCCTGTTGTCCTGTTGGATAACGTCACAGTGAGCTTTTTTATTTTTTTTATATAGCTGCAGACAGTGATAATTGTTGATGAACTATAAAAACTGTCGCCAGGCGCGTCTAGTCGCACTTATAATTTCTGTGGGAAATATTTTAACATGGACAACCGCTTATCTACAATTTACGAATAGTTAATGGATAGTTGTGATAAGAATTACCGTAAGTCCTCAGCTGAAAAAAGAGAGCACTCAAAAGTCTCATCAAATCTGGTTACACACCCGTAGCCGACTCACAGGGTTGGGCCACTGTTAAGCGTTGAACAAATAAGAGTAAAAGATAAGCTACACAGTCTTCTTGATATAAATAGTTTCAATAATCAATTTTATTGATTGAGTTTTTAATACACATTACGTTACACTTGACTGATTTTGAGGTGCAATATCAGAATAAGGTCAAATTGTTTTTAATAGGCGACAACTGTAGTCCATTAATTTGTAGCTGTGATGGTGCTTGACAGAAAACTGCAGTCCTTTGATTGATAGCTGTGATGGTGCCTGACAGACAACTGCAGTCCTTTGATTGATAGCTGTGATGGTGCCTGACAGACAGCTGTAGTCCTTTGATTTATAGCTGTGATGGTGCCTGACAGACAACTGCAGTCCTTTGATTTATAGCTGTGATGGTGCCTGACAGACAACTGCAGTCCTTTGATTGATAGCTGTGATGGTGCCTGACAGACAGCTGTTGTCCTTTGATTTATAGCTGTGATGGTGCCTGACAGACAACTGCAGTCCTTTGATTTATAGCTGTGATGGTGCCTGACAGACAGCTGCAGTCCTTTGATTTATAGCTGTGATGGTGCCTGACAGACAGCTGTAGTCCTTTGATTTATAGCTGTGATGGTGCCTGACAGACAGCTGCAGTCCTTTGATTTATAGCTGTGATGGTGCCTGACAGACAGCTGTAGTCCTTTGATTTATAGCTGTGATGGTGCCTGACAGACAGCTGTAGTCCTTTGATTTATAGCTGTGATGGTGCCTGACAGACAGCTGCAGTCCTTTGATTTATAACTGTGATGTGGCATGACAGCGTGATACGCCAATAGTTTTCATCGCTTTTCGAACTCGGTGTTTTGAAAAATTGAAACATTGGTAGAGGAAGTTTTTCCAAGACCACACTTGACATTCTTCGGGGTCTTGACGTGCTTCTTTAAATCCAGTGCAACTTTATTGGCAACGGGAGATATAAGTTCCGCTACCTCGTGTCGAACATTCAGCTTCCCGGTCATATTCGACCTGAACAAGAACCTGGGTGTTGTGGTTTCAGTGCTTCTAGAAATAAACCCTTTCATTTCGGCATTTTTTTTTTTTAAATCAAATATTTTTCTTTTTAACTTTTAAAATTAATTAGTTATCCATTATGATGACTCTGCGCTATCGTTGTGAATTATGTTTATAAAAATGACTTATGTAACTTGAAATTTCGGCGGTTACTTTAGAAATCCCTTACCTTTAAACTAAATATTTCTGCCGCGCGTAATTAGTTCATGGAACAGAATAGTTTATGAGATGGAAAAGTGAGTAAGAAGGTATAGATCCTGGACGGACAGGGGAAAAACCCGGACAAGAAGACATAATTCTGGAAAGCCACCCGGACAAAAAGACATAATTCTGGAAAGCCACCCGGACAAAAAGACATAATTCTGGAAAGCCACCAGACAAAAGCCATAATTCTGGAAAGCCAACCAGACAAAAAGGCATAATTCTGGAAAGCCACCCGGACAAAAAGACATAATTCTGGAAAGCCACCCGGACAAAAGCAATAATTCTGGAAAGCCACCCAGACAAAAAGGCATAATTCTGGAAAGCCACCCGAACAAAAGTCATATTTCTGGAAAGCCACCCGGACAAAAAGACATAATTCTGCAAAGCCACCCGGAAAAAAAAGACATAATTCTGCAAAGCCACCCGAACAAAAGTCATATTTCTGGAAAGCCACCCGGACAAAAAGACATAATTCTGCAAAGCCACCCGGAAAAAAAAGACATAATTCTGCAAAGCCACCCGGACAAAAGACATCATTCTGGAAAGCCATCCGGACAAAAAGACAATTCTGGAAAGCCACCCGGACGCCCGGACTGGGATCTAAAAAAAAATAACATTTCCGGGGAAACCCGGACGCGTGTAGATGTGACGTGTGTGAGGTGGGGGAGATGTCAATTTATTCAAAATAGTTTTAATTACTTTTTAAAATTTAATTTTGCCTTACAGGTTTAGATGATTCACGATAGATATACATTTTATGAAAATATTTAGCATATGACTATGCACGGCAAGGTTGTTGATTTCAAGAAATTATAAGCTAATCTTTTTTACGCGGATGCCCGAAAAAAATAAAAATAAATCTACGAGTCCGCTTACCCCAGTTTGAGAACCACTTCTCACAGTAAGTCTCGACCACTTGTTGCAACCCAAAACGACATTTGTCCTTGTTGAATTAACGAATGGAAGTCGGGAAATGTGTAGGTCAATCGTTGATGTTGACAGTGTAAAACTTACTCTCCTGACTCCGTTAGTCACATACGAATATGCACTTGAACTGTGTACAGTGTGTATGTGTGTGTGTGTGTTTTCTCACGTATTTCCCCACGAATCTATCCACGAATCATGTACACTCCTGACACATGCAATTTTGGGATGATCCACGTCTTGACATGACTTCAAGTGGTGTCCACTTTAATCGTCGCTGTTAAGTTTGAAATGAAGTCACTCACACGTGCGGAACAAAAACGTTGATTCTCCAAGTCACTAAGAAGTGGCAATAAGGATACTTATTTTCTTCTGTTGTACTAGATCTTTTACAATTGGTAATTTAACTGTTTTTAGGTGGGTTATGGAAAAATTTCATTTTTTTCCGAGCTCCATAGCATTCTTTAACACGGTTTCACCGATGATAATGGCGATTCCGATCGATTTTTCAGCCTATAGAAAATGTATTCTAGATATAAGGCGCGAGTAAATCTTGGGCAAGGGGTTCTCCACATATTTTCTGCGTCAGGCCTGCACAACTCAAAATGTAAGACGGGCCGTAATACTTTATGAAAAGCCTGTGCGGGTCAAACGAAAATATGACAGGACTTATGTGGGCCAAAAGAAAATAGGACGGGGGGAAAGCTATTAAGAAAATAATAAAAAGAAAGAATATTTCGTTACTTCGCGGGCCGCAGAGTGGGTGCTGGAGGCTCGCATGTGGCCCGCGGGCAGGCCTGGTCTACGTGAAAATGTCTCAGGGAACATTGAGTTGCATTTCATTTAAAATTTTATTACATTTAAAAAAAATGTTAAAGGAGTCCGTGGCCTTCATCTGACTGGCAAAAATGTCCGTGGTTTTAACATAACCTTGTTATGTTTTTTTATGGGATTGTACCAAATAAGGTATATGCAAGAATTTAGCGTGCCATCATACACTAAACAGCCCCATACGATCATACTGTCTATTTTGGTTTTGGCTCATTCTGTGAGGTCATGGGTCATGGCACGGGTCCCTTCTTCGGTTTTAAGAATTCCTACCGCTCTGTCACCCTAAAAAGTTTGAGAATCTATCAGCAGGGCTGTGCAAAGGATTTTTGGGCCCCACCCCAAAATATTTCAAAATAATTATTAAATTACGCCATTCGGGCAGACCCCCATTCAGGCAGATCCCAATTCGAGCAGATCCCAATTCGGGCAGATCCCAATTCGGACAGGCCCCCATTTGGGCTTTCCCCCCATTCGGGCTGTCCTCCATTTCGGACAGGCCCCCATTCGGACAGGCCCCCATTTCGGACAGGCCCCTATTTCGGACAGGCCCCCATTCGGGCAAGCCTCGAGATATTTATTTCGTTGCCTCGCCTCTGCCCGTCCCTGGCTCTAAGTTCTATGCAACATAGTACGACTAAGTAGGAGTCGGGATGTCATTAGACTAAGTGACGCGGTGGAGAGCCAAAGTTTCGTGTTTTTGGCCATCTACAATATTAGGAAAGAAAAAAAAAAACTGGAGTTCTAAAGTTTATTCATTACTAAAAAAATATGTTAAATATAAAACTGTTAAATTTAGGTTTTTACGACCTGAACATTCAGAATATTTTTTAAAAAACAAACATTAATAATAAAAATAACTATTTCAATATTTATGAAAATAGTTCTCTATTTACCACGCCTTGGTGATCAGTCTCAGAATATGTATGCGGTATCAGTGGAAACGCGATGGTCCACGATCGTCTTCAACTGCTCAGGTACACTTTTGTCAAAAGTCCACTCAAAAGACCGGGGGCTATAGACCGAATTACCAGCGTCTCACCCGTAGAGCAACCGCCAAGAATAAAAATCCCGTAGGCATTCATTCAACAAATCACGCACTTCAGTGAGGTCCACGCATCGGAGGACTGGGTGATGGGGGTACGGGGGGGAGGGGGACGTCATTACGGCTAAAAAGACATCCGTGTCCACAAGTGAAAATCTTAGTGCTAAAAATACTTGTCACGAAACACTCATTTTGAGATAATCGAATTCAAATATATTCTTTTCGTCTATAAAATGTTATCATTTTCATTTTTTTTTTTGGCTTGTTTAAATAAGGGAACTATGTACATTTTACTGTGTTCAAATTTCTTGCAGTACACTTTGCTAAACCAGATAAGAAAATGTCCATCGTTTAGATTGGTTTTGACCAAAATTTGACTCGAGCTCTTTTAGCACTAGGGTTTTCAGTGTAAACCTCTGTCTTAAACCATACACTAAAGAAGATGATGATTTTATTAAACTATTTACTTCCGTGTCAGGACTGTGCGGACATGCCCCCACATCAGTATGTCATTTCCTAGATGACTAATATCTTTCTATTAACTTTTTTTTTTAATGCGACGGTGGGAAAGACCAAGGAACCCCACCGTGGGATTTTGTATTTGTTTAATTAGCTTTAAGAATAGATCAATAATTCAGAAGAGCTTTTGTTTTATATCTATCGGCTGTAATGACATGCGGTCCGTGAAATCCTTACCCGCGGCAAAAACGACCAGTGGAGCCATTTTGTGTTGGCTCCCCCTGCCAAGGGAGAGGAGCGGGTTGGAACATTTAGGACTAAGATATTAAATATGTATATATTGGCAAATACCGCACATCAGGAAAGACCAATCTTCGGCCAATTTTTGATGTCTATGACCAGTTTCCAAAAAATTCAAGTACGGTATATAGATCCACTTGAGACATTCACAATTTTTAGAAGCCAATACTTAATACGATCATTATTAAGCTTATCCCCTCCCTTGTGAAAACTGAATCCTTCAAACACATCTCGCTTAAGCTTAGCCGAGGAGATCATTTAATCTTGGACAATTCGAAAATCCTAAATCACCGGTTATTTATTTATTTTTTACGACCTCAAAATCTTGCAAAGATTATATTTGACTAGTTATAGCCCGCCAAACATTGGTGACAGCAATGCGTGAACTTCCCGTCAACTTAAGTTACTTGACAAAACATGAACTCAAATAACACATATTTAAGAATCCCAATTTTCGCTACACCAATTCCCACACATGATACGTCACTGCCCACTTTTTATTTCACGCCCATGAACTATATTATAATGCTGATGTCCCAAACTCTTTTAAACCGAATATTTATTACACCATATTTAAATTAAAGCGCTTTCATTTTCCGTAAAGAAAAGAAAATATTACACACCAAACGCAGATGCGGTATTTTAAAAAAAAAATCATTTTAGTGTACTTATCTCGAATTATATTTTGCGCGCTATCCGGAAATGGAAGCAGTCACACCACAAGCGAAATATATCTATAAGAGATAGTATCCAGTTTCTCTATGAGCTGTTTATTTCCTTTGTTTCGCCTGTTTCAATTGACTCACAAAAATACCTATTCTCTTTTGAACAAATTATATGACCGTTTGTGCCCCAAAGAGGTGAGCGGATACCGTACGTAAAAAAAAAAAAAACCCAGCCGGATGACCGTTAACGCACCTCGTACCGGTGGGTGGGGACAGGGCTTTCACCGGACATTGCAGGTTTGGAACAGCCATTCTTTGATTGGGTGGGGAAAGCGGTACACTTCCAGGGAGTACGAAAATGTCGGTAAAAAACTGAGTACCCTTTTCCTTATTAAGTAGATTAGATAAGATATTAAATTAGATTAGATTAGATTATATTAGATGAGATTAGATAAAATCAGATGACATGAGATTAAACTATATTAGGTTAGATTGGATTAGATTAGCACTATTTCAAACCAATTCGAATTCGAGAAAACCTCTATTAACATTGTTATGGACATTAAACGATAGACCTCTATAATACATCTTTCTTCCACAATAAGCATGTATATTTACTTCAGCAAGATGAGTGCCACTAATTATTTCATTGTCTTTTTAACATGCTGAAAATGGCTTACATCGCTGACTGGTTGTTACTGATCGGGCGTGTGTACACTTTGATAAAAAGCTGAATCACATATCCTGTAAAAAAAAAAATACGATTTGAACACCTCGTCATCTGAGTGCTGTGTCAGGTCATGTGTCTGCTGTGTTAGGTCATGTGTCTGCCACTTGAAAACCGTCGTCTATAAGATTTGCCGCCTTTTTTTCCCCCCAGGATGTTATAAAAATGTCCACCAGCCCCCACCCTGCCCCAATGTCTCAACGGCTCGAGTGTTTGATTTTAGTTCCATGTGATGCAGGGTCCATAATTGTATTCACTTTTCTCAGCCCACTTTCTCAACAGTTCCCATTGACAGAAATGATCATCTTAAAGACAGCAGGGGAACGGTCGCTGTTCAATGCAAACATTTGCTAGCGATGTGACGGGAGGAATCAGCTTAAGGTATGCATGCAGTCGACCAGCCAACACCCGTGACCCGGCTGGAGACTTGTACGAAAGTTGTCCTTGGCCGACTTGTTTCAAGAGACCTGATGGGAGTCATTTTATTGAGCTCCAGGGTCCAGTGATGGTGCATTGACTCCTCTCTTCCAGGGTCCAGTGACCGGTTCATTGACTCCTCTCTTCCAGTCCATTGACCAGTTGATTGACTCCCCTCTTCCAGTCCAGTGACCAGTTTATTGACGCCTCTCTTCCAGGGTCCAGGGACCGTTTGATTGACTCCCCTCTTCCAGTCCAGTGACGGTTTATTGACTCCCCTCTTCCAGTCCAGTGACCGGTTTATTGACTCCTCTCTTCCAGGGTCCAGGGACCGTTTGATTGACTCCCCTCTTCCAGTCCAGTGACCAGTTTATTGACTTCCCTCTTCCAGTCCAGTGACCAGTTTATTGACGCCCCTCTTCCAGGGTCCAGGGACCGTTTGATTGACTCCCCTCTTCCAGTCCAGTGACGGTTTATTGACTCCCCTCTTCCAGTCCAGTGACCGGTTTATTGACTCCTCTCTTCCAGGGTCCAGTTACCGGTTGATTGGCTCCTCTCTTGACAGAGCATTGTACCTGCAACTCCCTCGGCTGCAAGAGGCCTCAGATACTCTAGGGGCCCTAACTTGTGTTGTAAAGGGGGGGGGGATTAAACTATAAACTTATGAATGCAAGGGGGGTGGGCACAAAATCAAAAAGTGACAGGGAACGCCTCCAAAAGTCATGCGTCGGCTCTCTCGGCCTCTTGATACACTAAACTGAATCGATGAAGATTCGCCTATGACATTAAGAGTTCATTCACCATTCAGATCCAATCGGTCTAACAATGAACGAACAAAAACAGGGATATCTTACCACGACGTTTCCCCATAGCAAAATATCGAGTCGCACAATGACAATACAATATGTTGAAAATCTTACATAAGTTGTGTTTTTTTTTTTTTTTTTAAATAATAATTCTACAATTTTTCGAAGAGAAATGATGCTTTATTTTAGTTTTTTAAATCTGTATTATGTTTTAATTTGTTTAAATGATGCTTTATTCTAGTTTATAAAATCTGTATTATGTTTAAATTTGTTTCGTAGGTCATACTACCCAAAAAATTAATGATAAAAACATTTGTGCATGGCTCAAAAAGCAAATGTATCAAAAGCTAAAAAATATATATATATAAATAAAAATAAAAGATTTTGGAAACGCTACCATAGAATTATGGGAGAATTGAACCTTATATGAACAGGATGGGCCGTGCCTGTTGCCTTAAGTATGGGAGAATTGAACCTTATATGAACAGGATGGGCCGTGCCTGTTGCCTTAAGACGAAAACTATTGGATTTTTTTTTTTTTTTTTTGTTTTACTTATATGAACAGGATGGGCCGTGCCTGTTGCCTTAAGTATGGGAGAATTGAACCTTATATGAACAGGATGGGCCGTGCCTGTTGCCTTAAGACGAAAACTATTGGATTTTTTTTTTTTTTTTTTAGATTTCGCTGCCTAGTGCGTGGTGGGCACAGGATGACAACCGTCACGGATGAGTGACAGGTCACGAGGCATGTTCAACGAAAGATCATCTTACAGCCAGGGCATGCACCACGGTTTAAGGGACGCTGTGGGTAAATATAGTCATACGCGGCTAATTCTAGCAGTTCGCTCTGTATTTAAACTCTACCATAATATCGTTACGTCTCTCCCGGTGGCGTAGGAAAAGGGGGGGGGGCACATTTTTCTTGGTATAGGAGGGCGATATTTTCGGCCAACGGAAGATTTTTTTTCGTGGAAAGAAGGGGGTGGGGGTGGTAAAATTTTGTCCCGTCCCCCCCCCCCCCCCCCCGTGGCACTTATCCTAGATAAGCCACTGATCTCTCATAACGTGTTCCATCTCTCTTATATCTGTACATCTCTCTATATATTTCAATCTCTAAAATGTTTCATCTCTCTTATATAGATCCATCTATCTTATATCGGTAAATCTCTCTTAAATCGATAAATCTCTCTTAAATCGATAAATCTCTCTTAAATCGATAAATCTCTCTTAAATCGGTAAATCTCTCTTAAATCGGTAAATCTATGTTATATCAGTGCATGTCTCTTATATCGGTGCATATCTCTTATATCGGTGCATATCTCTTATATCGGTGCATATCTCTTATATCGGTGCATGTCTCTTATATCGGTGCATATCTCTTATATCGGTGCATGTCTCTTATATCGGTGCATATCTCTTATATCAGTGCATGTCTCTTATATCGGTGCATGTCTCTTATATCGGTGCATGTCTCTTATATCGGTGCATATCTCTTATATCGGTGCATATCTCTTATATCGGTGCATGTCTCTTATATCGGTGCATGTCTCTTATATCGGTGCATGTCTCCTACAACGTTAAACATCTGCTTCAGTTACACATCTTTCCTATATTATTTAGTCTTTTATTTATCGCGACGCACTTCTCCTCTATCGCGACACCCTCTTTGTTTCATAAAATATGTCCTAGATCTTACACATGTCATATATCATCGAATCTCGTCTATATCTGCACATCTTCCCCATGATTTTATAACCCCTCAGCATTTGTTTTTACATGTTAAATTAACCAAATTATAATTTTTCTGTTAAACTTTGAATAATTCCTTTAATAGAAAAAAATAATAGTTTCCAAAATAATGAATAAAAATAAAATAAAACTAAAAAAACATTAAATGCATAAAATCTTGAATATAACTTTACAATTAGGCCTTCCATTCTTGAGACTCTATCCCCTCCGCCAACCTAGCCCCCCTCACTAGTCAACTGTTCATCACAGTCCATCCCACCACTTGTTAAAAAAACATTCCCGAATTCCATTGCGACCTACTAAATTAACACTACACACCTGAACACATGCCTGTCACCACAATTAACACTACACACCTGAACACATGCCTGTCACCACAATTAACACTACACACCTGAACACATGCCTGTCACCACAATTAACACTACACACCTGAACACATACCTGTCACCACAATTAACACTACACACCTAAACAAATGCCTGTCACCACAATTAACACTACACACCTAGACACATGCCTGTCACCACAATTAACACTACACACCTGAACACATGCCTGTCATCACAATCAACACTACACACCTGAACACGTGCCTGTCACCACAATTATCACTACACACCTGAACACATGCCTGTCACAACAATTAACACTACACACCTAAACACATGCCTGTCACCACAATTAACACTACACACCTAAACACATGCCTGTCACCACAATTAACACTACACACCTAAACACATGCCTGTCACCACAATTAACCCTACACACCTAAACACATGGCTGTCACCACAATTAACACTACACTCCTAAACACATGCCTGTCACCACAATTAACACTACACACCTAAACACATGCCTGTCACCACAATTAACCCTACACACCTGAATACGTGCCTGTCACCACATTAACACTACACACCTGAACACATGCCTGTCATCACAATTAACACTACACACCTGAACACATGCCTGTCATCACAATTAACACTACACACCTGAACACGTGCCTTTCACCACAATTAACACTACACACCTGAACACATGCCTGTCATCACAATTAACACTACACACCTGGACACATGCCTGTCATCACAATTAACACTACACACCTGAACACGTGCCTGTCATGTCAATTAACACTACACACCTGAACACATGCCTGTCACCACTGTTACGCACTTTCTTCTATAGGGAGAAATTAATCTCCGATTTACATGTATGGGTCGTGCCAAAAAAGTGCATTTAAAATAAATGAAATTTATTAAGTTACTATGGATTGCAAAATAAAAGAAGTATAATTAAAATTATCAACTTACAGAGTATGGTATGTCTTGTACCGGTACACAGTTAATACAATGTGCCCAAAAAAGTAAGGTACAATGATGAATACGAATTCACACGGCATATAATAACACACTATTGTCTCGTGAAGTCAAAATATATCGTGATCTCTCTCTCTCTATGCTCTATGAATCCCCTTATATAAACCGATCTCTCTCTCTCTCTCAATGTTCTATGAATCCCCTTATATAAACCGATCTCTCTCTCTCAATGCTCTATGAATCCCCTTATATAAACCGATCTCTCTCTCTCTCTCTCTCTCTCTCTCTCTCTCTCTCCATGCTCTATGACTCCCCTTATATACACCGCTCTCTCTCTCTCTCTCTCCATTCTCT
>CAXITT010000076.1:347150-361434 GCA_964033795.1 Lymnaea stagnalis
CACACACACGCACACACACACGCACACACGCACACGCACACACACACACGCACACGCACACGCACACACACACACGCACACGCACACGCATACACGCGCACACAAATGCGGCTTTTTAACAGCTAGGGCTTGGAGCTAGGTATGGCTCCGCACAACAATGGCCAGCAGTAAGTGCTATAATGGATAGAAGGTTTCATTTTTCCTGACGGTGAGAGTGGCCTCCCTCCCTCTCAACACAAAAAAAGGGGGTAAAAGTACAGTGGAGCCATTGTGCCGTCCGTAAGTACCGGAAATCCATCGGTCACAGCATAAAGATTGGGTGGGTACTTCTTGTCAACCAGTAACTCTCACTTTTTAAACATTATTTTAAATCTATTAGTACGTCACGCGAGCTGACGGGAGATACAGGAAACGCTTAATCACGGAGGAATGAAAAGTTCAGTGCTTGAGGACCGCTGTCAGGTTTTATTTTTGCAGCAATTTACGAAGTCTAAATATAAATCAGGGTTGCCGAGAGCTAAGGACAATTTATTTGGATGACTTGTTGAAAATATGACTTTTATATTATATGACTAGTGTTTTTTGTTTTGTTTTTATTCTCATTGAGGGATCGAGTAGGCAGGCCCCGTGGATTTGAAAGAAATCGTCCCGGGGTACCAGTGCTTGCTTATAATGTATGTCCAATGTAGAAGTTCTTCACTGATCGTACTTGCTTCGGTGTTACCTCGAAATTTTCAAGCGAAACTTGTTTCAGCCAATCAAAGCTCCTTCTTGGTCACCCGGGGTGGGTGTGCTTGGGTCACCCGGGGTGGGTGTGCTTGGGTCACCTGGGTTGGGTGTGCTTGGGTCACCTGGGTTGGGTGTACTTGGGTCACCCAGGGTCGGTGTGCTTGGGTCACCCGGGGTCGGTGTGCATGGGTCACCTGGGTTGGGTGTGCTTGGGTCACCTGGGTTGGGTGTGCTTTGGTCACCTGGGTGAGTGTGCTTGGGTCACATGGGGTGGATGTGCTTGGGCCAAATAGGATGGGTGTGCTTGGGTCACATAGGATGGGTGTGCTTGGGTCACATAGGATGGGTGTCCTTGGGTCACCTGGGGTTGGTGTGCTTGGGTCACATAGGATGGGTGTCCTTGGGTCACCTGGGGTTGGTGTGCTTGGGTCACATAGGATGGGTGTCCTTGGGTCACCTGGGGTTGGTGTGTATGGGTCACCTGGGATGGGTGTGCTTGGGTCACCTGGGATGGCTGTGCCTGGATCACCTGGGGTGGGCAGCTTACACATATCTGAGTTGGGGGTGCTTCAAACAGCTGGGGTGAGTGCGCTTGGGTGGGGTGCTTAAACACAACTGGGTGAATGCCTAAACGCTGCCTGGGGTTTGTCTTATATACAATTATAAAACTACCATGTTCTATTTTACTGCTGAGTTGAACAGTTACACCACATTGTGTCTTCCTCATTTGATCATTTTTCTTATTGCGTGGTGTCATTCGATGACGGAGGCGATCGTATGAATTATTTTCCGGTAATAGAGGAAAATTCTGGTGTCTTTGTTTCTTCCTCAATACTCCCAAATTGAAACTAAAATATTATATAATAGTTTGAAGTATATTAATTTGCGCTTAATCCAATTAAAATTCAAAGAGAACTTCGGATGTTGAAAAAAACAACCTACCATTGGCAGTAGGTCGCCCGCCCCCTTCAATCCCCCCCCCCTCCCCCTTTTTTTTTCCTCTGCCACTGACTAGTGGCAATAAACTTGTAATAATGTTGAGAGGTAATAGAGGAAAATTCTGGTGTCTTTGTTTCTTCCTCAATACTCCCAAATTGAAACTAAAATATTATATAATAGTTTGAAGTATATTAATTTGCCCTTAATCCAATTAAAATTCAAAGAGAACTTCGGATGTTGAAAAAAACAACCTACCATTGGCAGTAGGTCGCCCGCCCCCTTCAATCCCCCCCCCCCTCCCCCTTTTTTTTTCCTCTGCCACTGACTAGTGGCAATAAACTTGTAATAATGTTGAGTTATGAAATAATTCAGATGGAAGAAGAGCAATGCGTCATCTGCCTTCAACGCCTGTCATGAGATGACAGCTTGTGGTTGGCGCGCGGTGGCACCTCACACGGGGCATGACTCCAGTCACAAACATCGAGTTAAGGTCTCTTGTTACCTACGTCATGCCACCCATGCTTTGTTAGACAGGGTTAATCATTTTTTGTTTGTCAGGGTTTTCATGCTTTGTTAGTCAGAGTTTTCATTTTTTGTTAGAAAGGATTTTCATGTTTTGTTAGATAGGGTTTTCATGCTTTGTTAGACAGGTTTTTCATGCTTTGTTAGACAGGGTTTTCATGCTTTGTTAGACAGGGTTTTCGTGCTTTGTTAGACAGGGTTTTCATGCTTTGTTAGACAGGGTTTTCGTGCTTTATTAGACCGGGTTTTCATGCTTTGTTAGACAGGGTTTTCGTGCTTTGTTAGACAGGGTTTTCATGCTTTGTTAGACAGGGTTTTCGTGCTTTATTAGACCGGGTTTTCATGCTTTGTTAGACAGGGTTTTCATGCTTTGTTAGACAAGGTTTTCATGCTTTGTTAGACAGGGTTTTCATGCTTTGTTAGACAGGGTTTTCGTACTTTGTTAGACAGGGTTTTCATGCTTTGTTAGACAGGGTTTTCATGCTTTGTTAGACAGGGTTTTCGTGCTTTGTTAGACAGGGTTTTCATGCTTTGTTAGACAGGGTTTTCGTGCTTTGTTAGACAGGGTTTTCATGCTTTGTTAGACAGGGTTTTCATGCTTTGTTAGACAGGGTTTTCATGCTTTGTTAGACAGGGTTTTCATGCTTTGTTAGACAGGGTTTTCGTGCTTTGTTAGACAGGGTTTTCATGCTTTGTTAGACAGGGTTTTCATGCTTTGTTAGACAGGGTTTTCGTGCTTTGTTAGACCGGGTTTTCATGCTTTGTTAGACAGGGTTTTCGTGCTTTGTTAGACAGGGTTTTCATGCTTTGTTAGACAGGGTTTTCATGCTTTGTTAGTCAGGGTTTTCATGCTTTGTTAGACAGGGTTTTCATGCTTTGTTAGACAGGGTTTTCGTGCTTTGTTAGACAGGGTTTTCATGCTTTGTTAGACAGGGTTTTCATGCTTTGTTAGACAGGGTTTTCATGCTTTGTTGGACAGGGTTTTCATGCTTTGTTAGACAGGGATTTTCATGCTTTGTTAGACAGGGTTTTCCTGCTTTGTTAGACAGGGTTTTCGTGCTTTGTTAGACAGGGTTTTCATGCTTTGTTTAGACAGGATTTTCATGCTTTGTTAGACAGGGTTTTCATGCTTTGTTAGACAGGGTTTTCATGCTTTGTTAGACAGGGTTTTCATGCTTTGTTAGACAGGGTTTTCATGCTTTGTTAGACAGGGTTTTCATGCTTTGTTAGACAGGGTTTTCGTGCTTTTTTATACAGGGTTTTCATGCTTTGTTAGACAGGGTTTTCATGCTTTGTTAGTCAGGGTTTTCGGCTTCAGGTGTTATTGGCAATGTTGCGTGTGTCTCTGACGTCCCTTTAGTTGAGTCTCTGAAGTGTGTCTCTGACATGACATAAGAAATGGAACTGATATTATTTTTTTAAAATAAGAAATCCTATACCTTATTAAGTCAGGGTTGGACAAACTACGGCCCGCCGGCCGTATGCGGCGCGAAAACTGGTATTATGCGGCCCTCGAAGGCATTTAGAAATTTAAAAAAAATTACTTTATTATTAAGTTGTTGCCGTTTTTTTTTATTTTACAGAATTTCATCTACCGTTATGATTGTTTGAACATTTTTTATCAACTTTCTAATTTTCTATTTTTCTATTTTTCTATTTTTCTAATTTTCTATTTTTCTATTTTTCTATTTTTCTAATTTACTATTTTTCTAATTTTCTATTTTTCTATTTTTCTAATTTTCTAATTTTCTATTTTTCTATTTTTCTATTTTTCTATTTTTCTAATTTTCTATTTTTCTAATTTTCTAATTTTCTATTTTTCTATTTTTCTATTTTTCTATTTTTCTAATTTTCTATTTTTCTATTTTTCTATTTTTCTAATTTACTATTTTTCTATTTTTCTAATTTTCTATTTTTCTATTTTTCTATTTTTCTAATTTTCTAATTTTCTATTTTTCTATTTTTCTATTTTTCTATTTTTCTATTTTTCTATTTTTCTATTTTTCTAATTTTCTATTTTTCTAATTTTCTAATTTTCTATTTTTCTATTGTTCAAACAGTCCTGACTTTTGTCATGTAATGCTAAAATGCGTATTTACCGATTTTAATTTAGAGAAATGTTTAAGGACATGTAAATATTGGGCATGATATCCATGCGGCCCCCTAATAGCTTTACATTTGTCAATGTGGCCCTCCGTAAAAAAATTTTTTTCCACCCCTGACTTAAGTCATCAAACCTAGTTACCCGACATGTTAGTACAAGTATAAGTATATCTTGACTTGAGAATTGTTACGAGACTTTGGCATAGATAACTCTTGCACCTATAGCTAGGCATTCACCGTGAAATAAATACTTAGATGCACTTTAGATTATGTGAACCTTGACCTTTGCCACTTACCTTTTATCGCCGGCTGTGTGGGGGTATACAAGCAGAAATGTAAACAGTTGAATGAACTCATGAACACGACACTGTATCGTTGCCGCCCCTCAAACACGAAGCAACAAACTGAATACACATCAAACTCATGAGGAATATGATGTGGGCCGAAAATGTCATGAACTCGAGTTCATAAGTGACGCAAACTTTATGCGACAGTTTGGTTGTTTTTTTTGTTTTTTTTTTTTTTGTAAGTGGGGGTGGGGGAACTAACTTTTATCCGGTTATAAATAAACCTTACATAATTGAACTAGTGTAAGGCGACTAGACTCTAAGGCAAACATAATTTGGTTAGTGTAAAGCAACTAGACTCTAAGGCAGTCCTGCACATAATTTGGTTAGTGTAAAGCAACTAGACTCTAAGGCAGTCCTGCACATAATTTGGTTAGTGTAAGGCGACTAGACTCTAAGGCAGTCCTGCACATAATTTGGTTAGTGTAAGGCGACTAGACTCTAAGGCAGTCCTGCACATAATTTGGTTAGTGTAAGGCGACTAAACTCTAAGGCAGTCCTGCACATAATTTGGTGAGTGTAAAGCGACTAAACTCAAATGCAGTCCTGCACATAATTTGGTTAGTGTAAGGCGACTAAACTCTAAGGCAGTCCTGCACATAATTTGGTGAGTGTAAAGCGACTAAACTCAAATGCAGTCCTGCACATAATTTGGTGAGTGTAAAGCAACTAAACTCTAAGGCAGGCCTGCACATAATTTGGTTAGTGTAAAGCAACTAGACTCTAAGGCAGGCCTGCACATAATTTGGTTAGTGTAAAGCGACTAAACTCAAATGCAGTCCTGCACATAATTTGGTTAGTGTAAAGCGACTAAACTCAAATGCAGTCCTGCACATAATATGGTGAGTGTAAAGCAACTAAACTCAAATGCAGTCCTGCATATAATTTGGTTAGTGTAAAGCAACTAGACTCTAAGGCAGGCCTGCACATAATTCGGTTAGTGTAAAGCAACTAGACTCTAAGGCAGTCCTGCACATAATTTGGTTAGTTTAAAGCAACTAAACTCTAAGGCAGTCCTGCACATAATTCGGTTAGTGTAAAGCAACTAGACTCAAATGCAGGCCTGCACATACTTTGGTTAGTGTAAAGCAACTAGACTCTAAGGCAGGCCTGCACATAATTTGGTGAGTCTAAAGCGACTAGACTCTAAGGCAAGCCTGCACATAATTGGGTGAGTCTAAAGTGACTAGATTCTAAGGCAGGCCTGCACATAATTTGGTGAGTCTAAAGTGACTAGACTCTAAGGCAGACCTGCACATAATTTGGTGAGTCTAAAGTGGCTAGACTCTAAGGCAGGCCTGCACATAATTTGGTGAGTCTAAAGTGATTAGACTCTAAGGCAGGCCTGCACAACACAAAGTGTAAGGCGGGCCATAATACTTAATGAAAAAACTTGTACGGCACGAAAGATAAAAGGACAGGAGGGAATGCTATTAAGAAAATAATAATAATAACGAATATTTCATTACTTCGCAGGCCGCATAATGGGGTTCCGTATGTTGTCCCAGCCTGCTCTAAAGGATAATTTCAGAAATAGTGGGAATGTTTTTTTTTGTTTTTGTCCCCTCTCATTCAAGAATAATGATCACCACGGTTACAGTGTAAGTGTATGTAGAACAGTCTTAATATTGTCTGCTCATGAAATTAATGTTTCCCCACAAGCAATGGCCGTTTTCAAATCATTGGCGTAGCTCACATAAGACGTAGATTTGGGGTGTGTGGTGGTGGGCATAGGAAAAGGAATATCTTTTTTTCTTATATGGTGTCGAAAATCGGTCGTCACACCCTGCCCCTGTTATTTAAGCTCGTGTTTACAACCATGTCCAAGATTTGAGACACACTGTTTATATGTGGAGACACGAAGACAAAGCTCCAAATTCTCTTCCTCCGAGATCGTCAACCCCCACTTTTTTTTTTTTTTTTTGAGCTAAAGTTTACATCTCTGGGTTATTCAACTTGTCTCCAAGATTATAAAATCTTACGTGCCCGCACGGCAACAAAAAAAACCATTCAAGGTGAAAACACGACTTCTGAATCAGGAGAGTACGTATCTTGGGTTACGCCCCTTCAACCTGTCCCAAGCCGTCTACTGGTGACGGATCTGTTACCCCCGTCAGGTATGTGAAGCTAAAGAATCTCCTTTGTTTGTGCCAAAATTTTTTTTTTTTTTTTTTCGATTATTTTTTTTTTAATTGTTCACTGTATGACCTGTTATTGTAGTGTTGATTTTTGCAGAAGCGCTGCGTGTTGTGCCAGATCAAAGTAGATGACTGGGGGTCGGGTGCTTGGGTGTTCATTGATACGCAGTAGTGGAATTTTTTTGTGACAAAATTTTTTTTTTTTTTTTTTCGATTATTTTTTTTTTAATTGTTCACTGTATGACCTGTTATTGTAGTGTTGATGTTTGCAGAAGCGCTGCGTGTTGTGCCAGATCAAAGTAGATGACTGGGGGTCGAGTGCTTGGGTGTTCATTGATACGCAGTAGTGGACAGGATCTAAAGAAAACGCAAAACGTGCGCCTTCTGGTTTTTTTGGTGGTTTTTTTTCCCTTCTCTGTTATCGAAGTTTGATTTCGAAAAGACAGATTCTTTTTCAGATGGTGGGGGAAAGAATTAACTATTTCAAACATTTTTTTTTTAATATATAAAGATAAATAATAATTAAATTATCCTCCATATATCGATGGAAGTGTTTCGTGTGCGTCACAACCGTTCTGGTTGCTGGACATGATGAGCAAACAAACAAACAGCTCAGTGTCTCACCCCATTTTGTAGCATGGAAAGCACGGTGCTCTGGATAAGGAAATAACCGCGACGTGCAAGGAGCAGCACATTTAAGTTTCGTCTACATTCAGTTCGATTCATTTTGCTACAACGAGCTCTCGTTGCTCATCATTATCCCGAGGCATATGAAATGGTGCCACGTATAAAAGACTGTGGACCAGTTAATTACGAACGTATTTTCGTGTATATAAGACGCGTGTTATACAAAGTGTTACGTACCCCGCACCAAGGATGCGTCTTTATATATGGGTGCGTCTTATGTAAACTATTTTTTTTGTGTGTGCTCAAATCGCCAAAACCCGCGTTTTATATATGGTTGCGTCTTACAATTAGGTGCGTCTTGTATGCGCGAAAATATGGTACGTCACTGCAGTATCACAAATATTATTACAAGGTATGAAGGCATGGCTTTACTTCGAATGCAGGTTTTGTCAAGTGCCTTCAGCACATGCGGAGTTCACGCATTCCCACCGCCATTATTTGGCGGCTGGTTATGTCTAGTTTGATTGAAAACTTTCTATCAGATTCGAACACAAATTGTGCACGCCTTCAAACACTAATATGGATAAGTCCCCCGCCTCGCTCAGAAACGTACCCACGTTTGTGTCGGGCGTGCTTTATGATGCATCCCCTGGTTACAGTCTGCGTCTGCATTTATTGTTTGCCGTGTCTGGGAGAGATGGGCCAAATCTTCAGGGAGGTAAAATTCGTCCAATATTTCGAGGAAGGTCCGTTATGTACCGCTCAACAGTTTGCGTAAACGCGGTTGAAAAGGTATAACCGTGTGACCTTGACCACAGCCACGTACTCAATCAATCAATCAATCAATCAATCAATCAATCAATCAATCAATCAATACCTTCACTTTAAGCATCGAACGTTGAGAACGTGGATTGTATTGTAGTTGTTTTCATTTGCTGTTGTTTTTTTTTGTTGTTGTTTTTTTTTGTTTTTTTTCAAATGTGTTGATTCAGTGGCGTAGGAAGAGGGGGCGGTTCGCTCCGGTTGTAACTCTTATCTTTATACAAGGGGGGGGGGTGTGCATTTTCGGCCAACTGCATATTTTGTTCGTGTTAATGGGCGGTAAATATCTACGCCACTGTGCCGATTATTTTACTTTTGTTATTTCTGTTTAGGTCACGGCAAATAAGTAAACAATAGCAACCTCGCAGCGCCACTATGATGATGTGGGGGAGAGGGTGGAGGTGAGGGACAGGGAGCCACAACCGCGCAGCGCCACTATGATGATGTGGGGGGAGGGGGGAGGTGAGGGACAGGGCGCCACAACCTCGCAGCGCCACTACGAAGATGTGGGGGAGAAGGCGGAGGTAAGGGACAGGGCGCCACAACCTCACAGCGCCACTATGATGATGTGGGGGAGAAGGCGGAGGTGAGGGACAGGGTGCCACAACCTCGCAGCGCCACTTTGATGATGTGGGGGAGAGGGTGGAGGTTAGGGACAGGGCGCCACAACCTCGCAGCGCCACTATGATGATTTTGGGGAGAAGGCGAAGGTGAGGGACAGGGCGCCACAACCTCGCAGCGCCATTATGATGATGTGGGGGAGAAGGTGGAGGTGAGGGACAGGGCGCCACAACCTCGCAGTGCCACTATGATGATGTGGGGGAGAAGGCAGAGGTGAGGGACAGGGCGCCACAACCTCACAGTGCCACTACGATGATATGGGGGAGAAGGTGGAGGTGAGGGACAGGGCGCCACAACCTCTCAGCGCCACTATGATGATGTGGGGGAGGGTGGAGGTGAGGGACAGGGCGCCACAACCTCGCAGCGCCACTATGATGATGTGGGGTAGAAGGCGGAGGTGAGGGACAGGGCGCCACAACCTCGCAGCGCCACTACGATGATGTGGGGGAGAAGGCGGAGGTGAGGGACAGGGCGCCACAACCTCGCAGCGCCACTATGATGATTTGGGGGGAGGCGGAGGTGGGGGACAGGGTGCCAAAATCCTTATTTTCATAAAAAATATCTATATTAATTGATGTAAATACTTTTTAGGGATAGAGCGCGTAAACTGTTTTCTTTGTCCCGGGCGCAGTTATTCTTTGTCCCGGGCGCAGTTATTCTTTGTCCCGGGCGCAGTGGGCTTTCGTTAAGTGTCTTTAGAAACTCTGAATAACACAAATGAATTTTGACGACTACTATTTTTTTAAACTATATTTTTTGTCATCTTGCGTTTGTTTCATTTGTGGGTTCCCATTATCTTCTCGATGTCATATTCTCTCCTGTCAACACTGAGAGGGTCTTTTTTTAATGTCCTTATCCGGTTCACCTCATGTACGTCACCAGATTTCAAGCTGTACATGTATGCGTTAACTTGCACAAAGCCAGCCCGAGGCGGTTGTGCAACTAGTGCGCCGCACTAAGGCAGGCAGTGCCTGTTTCAGACCCGGCCCAGGTCCCTAGGGCAATTTCGTCCCCCTCGCTCCCTGCTTACCCTGAACCGTCACGTTGAGTTCGAGGCTGCGCATCACGACGGGAAAATCTATAAGACCTTTTTTTTATTTAGATGTTTGAGGTCGCTGTTTATTCACAGACCCAATTACCTAATTTTGTAAGTTTTAATCTAGTTTCATCCCCTGTGGTCATCAAAATGACGGCAGAAAGGTCTGCGTATCATGATTGTGTTACTTTTTTTTCTTTTTTTTCACTTTTTATTTCTATTCTTTTACGTAAATAGAGACATCTGAGATGACAATCACAACTATACGGTGCGTCATTGCATATCAAGTCCCTCCAAATAAGTTCGATCATTCGTCTCGATTCCTCTCGGCCTTATTAGTCTCTATTAGGGCGCCAATCGCGGTTTGGGGAGTGGGGGAGGAGGGGACCATACAACAAAAAAAAAACCTGGTAAATTTGAAACATAATTTAACAGTCAGAATGTTAATTCAAACATAACTGTATGATGTGTCCACTATAGTTTCTCTACCGGGATCCCGTACGATTTTTAAAAAAATAAATACTTCTAGGAAAATTGTCCCGTCCCGGGTACACACTTAAATATACGATCTTCTTTTAATTTTTTTTTTTCCCAGTTGTTCCCTTAAGCCAGTACCAGTATGTTCTAGTTGGAAATTCAGCGTAGTTCGGCTCAGTAGAACTAGCAGGTAGGTTCTGAAGCGTGTAGAGTCACGACCACATTCTCATAGAAGCAAGGTGATCTTTATATAACGATACATGTACATTTGAAACAAATGGGTTTTTAGATAGGATTAACCAGCGCAACTCAACATGTGGGGGACGAACGACCCCTTCACAGGGGGGGGGGGCGCCTAAGACCCACGAAAATACTGTCGTGTTTAGGGGTCGCCACAACATGAGGAATGGTATTAAAGGGTCGCGGAATTAGGGAGGTTGAGAAGCACAGGGGTAAACTCTTGCAAAGGAAAATATTTTAAAACTTAATTTTCCTGTATAATGTAATTGTGACATATTTAATGTTATGACTGAAATTGTAAATAGAACTGTAAGACACAAATTTAAAAATAATAAATTTTAAAAAAAACTTTAAAATCACTAATTATTTTATTTTCTTCCAATTTTTTTTGTACGTCTTTGCATTGCTTATATTCATGATGAGCTCTCGAATTAAATACCAAGCCGAAGGAGGGTGGGACGTGCTCCCCAAAGCATGTGAAGTGACCCCCCCCCCTTTCCCTTTGGAGAAAAATGTTTAAAAAAAACAACAAAATAATAATTTTAACAAACAACGAAATGTTCATTTTAATATATTTAAATTTAAAACGTAGTACAACAACAAACACACAAACAAACACACAAACAAACACACAAAAAAACACACAAACAAACACACAAACAAACACACAAACAAACACACAAACAAACATACAAACAAACAGGTTAAGTGCAGCTATAGAGAATGACATGCACCTTGCTCTCCCACATACCTCTCCATTTTTTGTCTGGAATCAATTCACTGGGAAAACTTCTTCACCACTTCTTGTAACAAACTAGTCCAACCACGAAACACAAACTCACCCCCGACCAGAGGCGTAGCGTGGTGGGGGCAGCGGGGACAGATGTCCCCGGGCGCCAGCTAGTTAGGGGCGCCAAAATGTGCTTTGATATTATTTTATTGATGAAAATAATGGGTTTGAGAGTTGAAAAAAAGAAAAAGGGGTGCTAAAAATGGATCTTGTCCCCGGGCGCCAAACACCCTCGCTACGCCACTGCCCCCACCCCCAACTCAAGTCAAGTGATATAAACTATTTTTTTTTAATTTTTTAATGATAAGTCATTGAAAAGAAAAGGCCATCGTTAAGTGTCCAGATGTTCTATAAATATTATTATCCCCATAGTCATTAACAATTTCTTTTCATTTTTAAAGGTTTTCAAACATCAATAGGACTGGAAGGGCTGTAAGAACAACATATAAATAGGACTGGAAAAAAAAAGAACTAAAAATATTTAATGTAATTAGAAACTTAATTTCAAGAAAAGTTTCAGTCAAGGAGTCATTAAACTAATGTTGACAAGATCAGGGGAAAGTGGGTTGAAATATCACCCTGTCCACCAGATTAAGGGTTGTGGTGTTTTTATGTCTGGGCGTGGCCCACTCGTAAGTGAAAGCCATGTCGACATTTTATCTTTGTTTAGTACTTGGCTTCTCAGCAGACGCGGACAAAATGTCAGCTCTGTTTAACAAACTGCGTACGTTGTATGTGTTTGGTTGTCGGATTTTAGCTTTCATGTTCATTTGTGCCACTTTATTCATTTTGTTTAATTATTTTTTTGTGCAGTGCGTTTCTTCTTGCGATTCCCAACCCTCCCCCATCCCCACCCTACCCCCCCCCCCCCCAAAAAAAAAAAAACAACCAACAAAACCAGCCCAACATTATTGTTCTTGATAACAATTCCGACAACAAGGAACGTTTGAACAAGAAATCTTCCCATGGACAAGGGCGGGGAACACCTTGATAGACCAGCGCCTTGTAAACATTTCAATAAGATACTATGGGGAAGAGCTATTGTCAAATGAGAGGTTACTTTATCGGAGTTAGGGCTTTTTGGTACGCAACAGACGATTTATCACTCCCCCCCTCCCCTCCCAAACTCCATAGGGAGCCATCTGTAAATGACGTCACGTTATTTTTGCCAATTTTGACGCCCCCCCCCCACCTTTTCCCTTTCCCCACCACCATAATCACAATTTTCTCACGCTAATTAGTCACTCTTATAATACATTACACCAGTGGTCGGTCGGCAAACTCATTAGTCAAAAGAGCCAAAAATCAGCAGCAGGACGATTAAAATTTTGTTGAGAGCCAAATTTCTTTTCATGATGTCAATAACCATGTCAAAATCGATTTGTAGCCGACGGGTCGAGCCGCACTCAGGTTGTGAAAGAGCAGCTCGCGAGCCGCGATTTTCCGACCACTCCATTACACCCTTTGTGCATCGTCACAATTTTGTGTGGAAACATTATTGTAAACATGTTGCCAGTAAAGAGGATTGTCGCTAAGGCGTAATGCTTTGTGAAATGAGGCATTTTAAGTGGATGTTAGTACAATACTTTATTTAATTTAGAGAGGGAAAAAACGCTATGATCTAATGTTTAGAATTTTTATTTATATCAACGTAGTCAGACCAGTGGCTCTCAACCTTCCTAGTGCCGTGACCCTTTAATACAGTTTCTCGTGTCGTGGCGACTCCCAGCCACACAATTATTTTCGTTGCTTCTTCGACGCTGTAAGGGTATGTGTTTTCAGATGGTCTTAGGCGACCACTGGAAAAGGGTCGCGCGACCCCTTTGGGGGTCGCGACCCACAGGTTGAGAACCGCTGCACCAGACACATGGCTATCGGATGTTCCATGCCATTCATAGCTGACTGAGAGCAAGCGTTGTGCGTTGTTTACTCTGTATCGCTTATGTCAAGCCCCACGAATGGCCTTATAAAAACAAGAACTTAATAAGCCAGGATGAATGTTAGTATCAGTAGCGTACCGATGCAGGGGTGCAGGGAAAACCATGGCCACCGTCGAGTTAAAGTTTAATCAAACGCCCCTTTACTCCCTTACGCCACTGAGTTCTTAGTATGAGCATTGATTTTTTTTGCCACCCTTAAAATCATCCTATAATATAATTAATCTCATTGATACTGTTTTCACATCTTCTGGAAGCACACTCTTTTATTTGAACTACATACCGATCAGGGACGTCATTTTGGTAGGGCAGAGCGGGGGCATTTGCCCACTCCCCTCCCTTGAATTAGCTGGTTTTATTTAAATTGCTATATACTTTTGCGCCTCGAGTAATAAACAACATAAGAGTTTTGGTCTTGCCCCCCCCCCCCTCTTTTTTGAAAAAAAACCCACCTGAAATGACGCCCTTGATATGGATGAACTCCAAAAATGATTGGAGGCGACTTCTCAAGAAACCGGAAGCTTTGTGAGAAGGAAAAGGAAAGAGAAACGTGGGTTGGGGGGGGGGACCTTTGCAAGATTTAAGGACCATGTAATAAGATATGGTATCGAATCACCCCATCTCTCCAACACCACAAAGGATTTTGTTCAAACAAAACATCGCAGCGTTTCAGCATGAGAACCTTTGAATTAAGATGATTGGCGCACTAAATTTGACACACGGTGGGTGGCCCCCTGCGGTTAGAGAGAGAGAGAGAGAGAGAGAGAGTATCATGTGAAACAGATTTTGGTACAAGGAAGTGACCAGAACTTGGGACCAACATCGACGACTCTTGATGATCGCCTTATCGTGACTGGTGGGTGACTCAAACCATTGGTCATGGTCCACTTTGATACGAGGGTCAAGTGCTCTACTTGCACCACTGACGTATGAAGGATTGGGGGGGGGGGGGGACG
>CAXITT010000076.1:361837-397789 GCA_964033795.1 Lymnaea stagnalis
AAAAAAAAAAAGGGGGGGGGGTGTATTGCGCTTACAACAGCTTAGGAAGGGGGTGCGGCGTGGTGTTCCACCGCGGACGGCAATTTTTTTGTTTTTTTCTATTGAGGAACTGCATTTTTTTAACCACTGTAGAAAAACGGGGGGGTGGGTTATAGATGGGGCAGACGACAAAAAGCTCGACCTTCTCCGGGTGGCACCAGCCCCAGCAACGCCACTGACACAATGCCATCCTGAGTCAGTCATTTTCAAACTTGTCAATGTGGTGACAGAAGGGGGCGATTTATTTTTCTTCCATTCCCCCCCCACCCACTTTTCACAGACCAGCACTTTGAGCATGACCTCTCTGTAACACCACCATATGATGTTTTAAAAGTTTCACATTTCTTTATGTATTTATGTCACGTCAAGTAAGCCTAC
The DNA here is from genome assembly GCA_964033795.1 of Lymnaea stagnalis. Lineage (NCBI taxonomy): Eukaryota > Metazoa > Mollusca > Gastropoda > Lymnaeidae > Lymnaea > Lymnaea stagnalis. The sequence continues at coordinate 362,255 of CAXITT010000076.1, forward strand.
ATGCCTTTTTAAAAAATGAAGTGAGAATGAAATATTTTTGTGTGTGTTGCCTTTATCAATAATTTTCAAAATATTTTGAATACCCGTTAACGCAGAGCCGTCTCATTAATTTTCGAGGTCCTCTGTCACTTTTTGGTTGCGTGCCCCTTGCACTGAAAGTTGATAGTAAGTTTATTTTCTTCACATCACAACTTTTATGGAGAAATGAGCACCGGGGCGCCACATGGCTGCGTTCTCTCCCCTGTACTGTATACAATATTTACCAATGATATTCAGAGCTCAAGCGACACCGTTCCAATCTTAAAATTTGCTGATGATACCACCATCGTTGGCTTAATTAATATCTGAAGGAGAGAGCCTATATCGCAACTTAGTTACAAACTTTATCGATTGGTGCGATGAAAATTTTCTCCAGTTGAATGTCTCAAAAACAAAGGAAATGGTTGTTGATTTCCGGAGGGGTGAACACCAGATTACAGATCTCAACATAAAAAATCAAAGTGTAGAGAAAGTGGAGGCATATAAGTACTTAAGTGTCACCATTAATAATAAGCTAACATGGCGTAGGCACGGCCAAATGATGTATACGAAATTCAACCAAAGGTACAGTTTCGGCGTAAACAAACAAGTCGTTAACTTATTCTACAGTGCAACAATTGGAATCCTGCTTAATTTCAGTATCACCTGCTGGTGTGGGAATTCCACGTCTGATATTAAACACCACATAAAACGACTAATCAAGAAAGCTAGGAACATAACACAACCCAAACATCCTTCACTGGAAGAACTATTTGAAGAAAGATGTTGTGGTAAAACTAGTCAAATTTGCGATGATACATCGCACCCTTTTCATCAGGGCGAGGACTGAAAGATATAAAAATTATTTTGTTCCCCAATCTGTACGAATTTACCAGCGTGCTCCCCCTGAAGTCACACATCTTAATGAGTCCCTGATATGGATAAGAGAACTCACTGAATGGCTGCTAGTGAAAACAAATTATTACAAATGTCTTGTGTTCAAATTGTTTTATTTATGTGCTGCAAATGTACAATGCAATCATAAAAGATTTCCATTTATTTAGATCAATAAAAGAATCTTATCGTCAAGATCTTATCTTATCTTATCTTTGGGCCTCTTAAATATAAACCGCAGTGAATTAGGGGCCGTCGCTATAGTCTGAATAATAATGAGTGGGTCTAACTAACATTACATTATTTTTTAATTAAATCGTGATTGCTTACATTTAAATTTTGAAAATTAGAATTAATTATAACCATTTCTTTTATTAAAGAAAATGTACATTTTTAAAGGGTCGTTCATTAATTGTATTCAACACTTTGAGGAAAATGCAATTTTCCACAACTTAACTTGTCCTCAAACTTTCATTAACGACCCCCTAATCATCATCAACATACAGCCTCTGTCAAAGTATGTCACTTAAGGGACTGTCAGCCTCTGTCAAAGCATGTCACTCAAAGGGACTGTCAGCCTCTGTCAAAGTATGTCACTCAAGGGACTGTCAGACTCTGTCAAAGCATGTCACTCAAAGGGACTGTCAGTGTTACGCACTGACTTGTATTGGGAGAAATTAATCTCCTATTTTAATTTTAATTGGCTCGTTGTAAGCAGTGCCTAACAAAGGACGATACCATATAATCAACAATATTAAATATACGACCCGAAACAGTTTCTAGTTACAATTAATTAAGATTTATTATGTCTTAAGATAATTACAAAAGAAAATAAAATAAAATTACAATCTTCAACTTACAGTATGGCAGATGTCGTACCGGTACACAGTTAATACAATTAGAAATAATGATGCCAATAAATAATGCGAAATAAACACATATAAGTAGGAGCACACAAATACACAAAGAATAAAACACGCCTCGTAATGTTAAGAAAATCTATCTCAAAAATCTCCGTCTTCTCGTCCGTGCCTGTCAATCCCTTATATAGGTGGGTCTACCGACGCCTAAGCCCTGCCTTCTACAAGCTACATGACATTTCGAGAAAAATCCCGTTTATTCTACAAAACACTACTTGGAACAGATTAATTATTTTTAGTGGCTGGCGGTGTAAACAAGAATACTTCAAAGGCCTAAGCCACACCCCTTTGTGAACACAGCGTCTCATGCGGGGTCAATCAGAGGGCACGCACGAGAAATATTATGTAAACAAGCTCTCTATAACAACCGGTACACAGTTAATACAATTAGAAATAATGATGCCAATAAATAATGCGAAATAAACACATATAAGTAGGAGCACACAAATACACAAAGAATAAAACACGCCTCGTAATGTTAAGAAAATCTATCTCAAAAATCTCCGTCTTCTCGTCCGTGCCTGTCAATCCCTTATATAGGTGGGTCTACCGACGCCTAAGCCCTGCCTTCTACAAGCTACATGACATTTCGAGAAAAATCCCGTTTATTCTACAAAACACTACTTGGAACAGATTAATTATTTTTAGTGGCTGGCGGTGTAAACAAGAATACTTCAAAGGCCTAAGCCACACCCCTTTGTGAACACAGCGTCTCATGCGGGGTCAATCAGAGGGCACGCACGAGAAATATTATGTAAACAAGTTCTCTGTAACAGTCAGCCTCTGTTAAAGCATGTCACTCAAAAGGACTGCCAGCCTCTGTCAAAGCATGTCACTCAAGGGACTGTCAGCCTCTGTCAAAGCATGTCACTCAAGGGACTGTCAGCCTCTGTCAAAGCGTGTCACTCAAGGGACTGTCAGCCTCTGTCAAAGCATGTCACTCAAAGGGACTGTCAGGCTCTGTCAAAGCCTGCGAATGCTCCTATCCATATCCAATTTCTTTCCAGGATTTGTTTCTCTATTGGTTTGTGTCCACAGATCTTCCACAACTTGATGTTTTCTCTCCACACATCTCTCACAACTTGATAATTTCTCTCCACACATCTCCCACAACTTGATATTTTCAATCTTATCATACCATTGTATTTTCAATATATTTCTCAGCCATCTGTTGATGAAGGTGTGAGTTCTGTTTGGTGATAGTTTCTGTGGTTCTCCATGTTTCAGTTAATAGGACTGCTTTCACATTGGAGCTTACAATTCTTATTTTTGTTTTGTTAAAGATGTAGTCTGGGTGCTGGGTGGCCGAGTGGTCTAAACTGAGCATAGCAGCAGACAAGTTTTTTGCAGAATGCCCTGACATTGTCATAGGCAACACTGACAAGCCACCCCTGGTCTTGTAACTTCTTGTTGAGTACATTCAGCTCCTGTGTAATGCAAACAAGAAAAGCCAAGTCCATGAGCCATTTGGGATCACTTAGTACAGGAACAACCACCCCATCCTTCTCCACGAAGGCTTTAAATGATAAAACTTGTTCAAACAGTAGGCAGAAGCAGGCAATATGTATGAATTATTGATGCAAAGGAATGTACTATTATAGGGAGAATAAATTTGATTTTTTTATCGTTAGAAAGGCCTTTTTAATTACCTTTATTTTGAAAGTGACCAAGCTGACAGCATGGGAATTTCTCTGACTCATAAATACTAGCGGTAATTTTAATAAGGATTCTTTGGTACTATGTCAGATTGCTACGACTTACATAATTACCCACCAACTGACTTTTTAAACTTTCTCAAAACCACAATTTAACCGCCATGTTTCTCTTATAAAATAAAACGTTTACTCCGATTTTAAAATGGGTTTTACCATTATAATCAACGTTCAAATCTATACAAACATAATATAATCAGCATTATACTAATCGGTGAGATTCGACTGAAACCGTCGCGGAGGGTTACATTATAGATATGAATGGGGAAAACGCGCGGGCCGCACACTAAATTTTGCTGTCACGTCGCGTACCGCATATCGTCTTGCGGGCCGCAGAGTTTGAGACCCCTCTTATAATTATAATGCCTTCTATATCTGATTCTGTAATAAACTAATTCATGTAGGCCTAGTTGGTTCATTGTAGGTTCTAGCAGTTTTCGTTTTACGCAGTTGCGGCTCCTGTTGCTTAACGACGGAATGGCGTAGCCTTTAGCAGTAATCTACTCTTTCTCCGCAAGTACAAACGATTTCAAATACCATAAAAATTAAAATATATGAATTTTAGTTATGAAATATATAGCTGACATTTTTTAAAACTTAGCCAAATTATTAATATTACTTAATTTAAAAATAATGCATCGATATCAGTACTGAGTACCGAGGCCGAGAGTAGTATCAGTATCAGTATCAGAAGAACCTACTCACTACTTAGTATATTAATTATTAATCAGTTAAGTTAACACAAAGTGATAATTTAAACTGTTGTTTTAATTTAGCATTTCGTAAAATGGATTTGATTGTGGAAAGATAGGTACTTTGACAGAAATTTTCAACTTCGTCCTATTGCCATAAATTCATAAATCATAAATGATATCTTTGAGTTTAAGTAAAGGGCTAGCTATTTTTAAGAGCTTTGCAGCTGCCCTTTGCAAAAACACCAATTTCATCTTTCTAGATTTTATAGAAACGAAGTTATGATTATTTTTTGGTGAATTTTTTATACCCCATTATTTATCGTTGTATTTATTAACTCAAACTGTGAAAACTTGTGACCGACTTTCCAAATTTCTGCCTTATTTTGCCCACAACTTTTTATTTTTAAAGATAATACTCAATGCAGTTGCATTGTATATACCACTCTTACTTAAAACTCTAAATACTGTAGTATGAGTAGACATTTCAGTTTCAAAATAGGTCTAGTTTTACTTGTAACTTTGGCTTAACTTAAAACTTAAATTTAAATTAAAGACCTGAGTGAGTCAACTTTAGTATAGGTTTTATCATTATTGTTTCTTCCCTAGGCCTAACCTTTAATTTTAATTAAATAGTTACTACAATTCAATTCAAAAATTGGAGGGGGGGGGGGGTGACAATTAGCATTAGAAGTAAATGATCTTTACCTTGTATGTTATGGTAATTTATATTTAGGCACCTATCTTATGGCTTGTCAATTTACATAGAATTTCTATTAGAAATAAATAATTTATATCTTTAATAATATTAATAATATAATTATAATATATGCATATAATATTGACACTATAGTGTAGGCGTAGGGTATGGAAAGTAGTATTAGTATAGGCCTACTGATTCAAGCAACTGACTCTTGATCTCAGTGAAACTCTTTGTTTAAATGTAAAACCTAGTATAGTAAATAAAGAAATTTTCATGAGCATGGGGCCAATTGATATAAAAAAGGAAATTTTCTTAAAAACAAATAGAACAAATATTGTAGTAGTAGTAGTAGTGTGGTGTAAATTACATGTGGGCATAATTTATTTACAACAAAAATAAATACACTAGAATGTTTCACTTTCAGAATATTGTTTGCTCATCAACAATTATAACCTTTAAATACCAGGGTATAGTTTGCACTACAGACTACAGACTACAGACTTATGTTTTTGGCCTATTATTAATATACATTGAAATAAACCTACACAATTTTTTTAATGAAAATTTTATGTCCACAATAAAGTTGAATTCATTAGTGTTTTAATCAGTGTTATATTAAATTATATATTGTACATTTTAGAACAATGCATTTAGATTTTATTTTAGATTTTCTCATATTCTTTCCTTTTAACTTATACAAGTTTGTTTTGTAGTTGCAAACAAACAGGCTAAACAATGTCAGTAATTACTAAGATACCAGAACCTAATCTCTGGGAAGAGATTTGCAAAGGTAAACTTTAATATATTAATTAATGATCTTATTTATTTATGTCTTTAAATTTGTTAATCCGAATTTATTTAAAATTTGCTTTAATGCTCAATAAATAGTAGGCCTATTTTAAAATATCGTATTAAATTGGACATTAAAAAAAAAAAATATTAACTATTAAAACTAAAAGGATGTTAAATGTCAATTTTTATGGCAAAAACCAATAATGGATATCATATGTAGGCTACATTAATGATTGCGGCTATTCGGATCAGGTCCGAGAAGTGAGAGTTTGGGTTTATTAAAAAATATTTAAAAACTATTGTAGGGTTTGTAAGACAAAATTAGGTATCAAATGAAAGATAATTGAATGGACTATATTTTTGTAAACTTTCTTCTTCAGCTTAACTAAAAATAAAACTACCGGTAAAACAAATGACATCCAAATAGCATTTAGTCAAAATGGACCCGGACACGCAACGCCACTTTTCGGACCCGGGTCCCTTTAGACTCAATACTCTTCAGATGTCATTTTTGGTAGTTTATTTTAGTTAAACTGAAGAAGTTTACAAACATATAGTCCATTCAATTATCTTTCAGTTGATACCAAATTTGTCGTACAACCTAAAAATAATTTTTTTTTAAAATTTTAATCCCAACCTCTCACTTCTTGGACCTGGGTCCAAATAGCCACTTTGTACATTAGCTTATAATTATACATGTATAAAAATAAATTATGTGGGGGGAGGACAGTTGACTTGGTCAATCCTGAAGTCAAAATGCAATGAACAAAGTATCACCAATTTTTAATCTATTGCACATAGAATTTGCTTCACAAAGGCCACCGTTTGAAGAAGATACAGACAGAGCATCAGTTGCTACTGATTACAGTGACTATGATCCAGCCAGACACAATCCAGTCTTCTATGGCAAGATGTTTACCAAAGTTGAGATTGATGAAGATGTGAGTGTTGAGTTTGATCCAGCTATTAGTCATCCATCTTGTCTTGGTTACAGTTTTGCTGAGAAACCAGTTAAAAAGGAAACTTCTGAGCCCACCACCCTTCCTGATTATCATACATGTAAGAATCTCAGAATATAAACTAAATTGAAACATGTTTTGTTTTTAGTGTGCCAGAGTATAGTACACAGATATTGTTAACTAATTTAAATAAAGTTTTGTTTTATTATTTACATATAGGCAATATAGGCTTATTTACAAATTTATTCCACTTCCTTTATCTTTATTTTAATGACTTGATTGCGGTGCACCTTATCTAATTAATAGTAAACAAAAGTATTATAAAAATTGTTTTGATAAAAATTCAACAAATTATATTATGTACCCATGCTTTATGTCATATAATTACTTGTTTATAAGTTTCACTCAAACTAATTAATTTGAAAAGCAATAAATTATTGAAAATTAGCATAAATAATTTTTTAAAATCTTATTGAGTCTTCAATGTATAACGAGAGTAAAAATCAGCATCACTTTCATTTGTTTTGTTTTCTTCTTGTGAAGGTCCAGCAACAGATTACTTAAATCATTATATATATCCATGGCTTCTTCCAGCATTAGAGGCAATGTTAAAAAAAGCAAAGCTAGAAAAATGTTTTGAGGTAAGAGTTAGAGAGCTTAGAAAAAATAATAAATGATGGGGAGTTTAACCTGACAATTGGGATATATCAACCATACATAGAGATAGGATGCACATAATAATTTCTGGATATTGTTTAACACTAAATCTTTTATGTGATTTGTTAAAACAATTTTTCATGAAGACACTCTTACAAAGGCACGGCTCCACATTTTAACATGAGGAGCATAATTGACATATATTTTGTTCATGAGCTTTTCATGTTAGAATGTCAGACAGTAAACAAATATTACTAATATAATCAGTTCCTATAGTTCTCCTCTGGTAATTAATTTGTATTCACAATAACTAATTAACTGGGCCATTATTATAGTTTTATAAAGTGTTGGTTATATTTTAGGAAGCTATTCATGAGGATGTGAGATAATCATTTTTGTTGTCAATGAGGTTACAATTTTATCAGGGCTGCAGAAGATGAACTATATTTTACAAATGAATGTCACTAAACAACTGCACTGGAGTTGATTTCTCTTATTAAGTAAATATAAAAACTGGCAGAAATTTTCACCATCATTTCTTATTTTATTGAATGCTATCATTTATTGCCAAGGCAAAAGTGAATGATATTTTTATAGCTCAAGATTTTTAATCTGTTTCTATCACTCTGCAGCCCTAAACATTTAATTGCTTTATGGGTTTTAGCTTTTTAAGCTTTTGTTCAAATTTATAGAAAACAATGTATGTGTTGAAAATTCACAGTTTTTTACAATAACAAATAATTTGTTTGAGATTTTTATTTCTAACATGTGCAGGTATTATACTCATTATTAAAATGTTGCTGCATTTAGGCCTACTCTTACTCTTATGCTCACTTTTCTGAAAAATTAAGAATACATTTTATTTTCAAGCCAAAATCTATAATTTAAATCAGGGCTACTGATAGTTTCAGCACAATTTTTCCTTTTATAAAGTATTAAGTTGTTATGCTGCTAAGTAATTTCTTGATAAAGTGATTATATTAATAAATGTTAAGTAAATTATTTCAGTTTACTTAAGGTCATGGCATTAAAAAAAAGAGTTACATTGCATGAGTGAATTTGGAATTAATATTTAATGAATCTATTCAAACAACACAAGTATAAATATAAATATATCATAGCTTAAGTGGAGTATTTAATAAAACAAACATGTCCATACTTCACAGTGGCATTAACTATTTCTAAGCATTAGCAACTTACTATTAGTAAAGTATATGTTTCTAATTAAGAAGTTTATTAAAAATTATTTACATTACCAATTATTATAAACTATTAATCAATATAAATGTTTGAAAATCCTTTAGAGAAAAATTATTATAAATGACAATTTTTTATTTTGATCAGAGAAAAAGAACCAAGTTCAATGCATCAGATTTTTTAACTGAACATTTATACAGGTGGGTAGTATTTATGCTTTGTTTTAGGAACACAACTTTATTTAGTGGTCTTTTATTATACCAGGTACCTCTAATATTCAATATTATCCAGACTTTTATTTGAACAGTTTGAAGGATTTTTACTTTTAACTCCAATGTAAACACACATATTATTGCAGGTTTACTTTGGGTTACTTGGGGTTACTTCAGGTGATTTTATGAAAAGAAATTTGGATAATTTTTTTTTTAAACACTACAAAGATAAATGTGAATATGGAAATATGGCTTTGTCTTATAATAATATGATCATTCTATTTTCATTGGATTTATCTTATGCAACAATTTTTTTATAACTATCTTATAGCAACAACCCATACAAGAAAAATGAAGATAGGCAAAATATTCAATTGTTAGATATTCCTTTTGTCAAGGCGTGGCTTAAGGATCAGTAAGTAGTCAAGTTCATCAGAAGCCTGAAATTATTAGTCTTTAATTTTATGATAATTAGTAACAAATAGCCCATGAAAAAAAGTAACTAAATTAGGACATGTAAAAGGTGCGTGAGAAAATAAATTGTATTCTGTCAAGTAAAAGTTAATTTACCTGTTCATTACTAGCCCACGCCCACCTTTACCCAAGTCATTAATCTGGACAGATGATGAAGCAGCACTTAGAATTCAGTGCTTCTGGAAGGGATACTTAGTAAGTATAATTATAATCCTAACATTCGTAAGGAAGTATAATAAGTACCTAAACCATGCAATGATTTATATCATATTACTGTTGACTATACCAAGTGCTTACAAATATTAAAAAAAACTGTTGTTCTCAGTTGCCAAAAGATTTATAAAATATTGTATTTTTTTTTTCTTTGGTAACTAATCTTGACCAAATTTTTAAAGGTTCGCAAGGAACCAGAAATTCAAGAACTTCGCATTTGGCAAAGGGAGTGGAGGGAAGAAGGTACAGGAATTAAAAGGAAAGTAAATGAGTTCTGGGACAAGAAGATGCCAGATGGCGATGACAGTTTATCAGTACCGATATCTCAAGACAATGAAATTTACTTATTTAAGGAAATAATAATTCCTTCACCAGAGCATTCAGAAACAAAATTAGATCAGTCAGACACTTAAATAGCTGTTTAATAAATCAATTTTTCTCCAAGAAGAATTCATTTACCATTGAAATATTTTAATATTTATTAATTCTTATCTTTCAATGATATATAAAATCTTCTGAATCTTGCTACTACTATTATTACCAGAGTTACTACTATGAAGCATACCATTACAAAAGAAGAGAGTAATGTGCATCCAAACTAGTAGTCTGTAAAAAGCATCAATGGATTTTTTTTTTAATTACTTCAACACATTTCAGGGACAAAAGGCTGCAAATCTTTAAAATGTGCAAACAAGAATAATTTGCTTTTAAAAAGTTATACACTCGAAAAGGTTCCATATTTAAATATTTTTATGCTGATCCTATATTATTTTAAATACTCTTTATACCAGGTACCTAGTTAACCCAGTACTAAAATTCTAAAAAAAATTTTTAAATATAATAATTGGTGTCTCTAAATAAAGAATCTGTCAAGATCATAACATTGTTTTGTTTTTTAAAATATGAAATAATTGCAATTTTACTTATCAGCCCACAAAACTTTAATGAGATGCACAATGGCTATTTCAGCTATTTTAAAACACATGTTCACATCATTATTAAAAAAATGGACAGGTGTAAGATTATTTCCATTAATATTTTTGTAAATAATATATATCTGTTCTTAAATAAATACATGAAATCGCATCAATGATTATCTTGGTCTCTTTGAGTCAATCATAATAAATTAGTTTGTGAATTATACTCTGTTGTTGGGTTGATCCAGATAACTGGTAGGCCTAATTACCCCATTTGGCAATGAAGCCCATTAAAAGGCTTTGTTTTCTCCTAACAAATCGGCTGATGAACATTTGAATATAATTTCTCTAACCCAGCTGCAAGATTCAAATGTTTTTGAATGGGATGGTTGCCAACGATATTTTTTTTTTTTACAAAGTCAAACTAATAATTACTTATTTTTATTCCCTGTAACCTAAACTGTTGTTTATAATTGTGATTAGTTATGAAATATTACACGTAAAGAAATAACCTTTTATTAAATACAAAATCATTTTGTTTTCCAAAGCACAAAATGCATAATAAATAATTGGAATAGGCTGATCTCTACAATAAAGGCCAAAAATATGGGTAGTCATTATTCTACTTATTTCCTTATTAGTTGAACTTCAACACTATTTTGTTAGGATATAAAGTGACAGATAAGCAAAACAAGGGTATTTATAATTAAGCCAGGGGTGGGCAAACTTTGTGTGCATAAGGTCACATTGACAAATGAAAAGCTATTGGAGGGCCGCATATATATTTTGTCATACCGTATTAGTATTACATTACGAAGGTCAAGGACTGTTTACAAAAATAGAAAATTGGAAAGAAATTTTATAAAAAATGTTAAAACAATCATAACGGTACATGAAATGTAAGGGACAGTCATTTTTTTGTTTAATATTCTATTAGTGATTCTTGATTTGTAACAGCCTATGCCCTAACTTTCAAGGTACCGATAATCAAGTATCAATGAATATAACTAAACATTATAATGTGTCAGATAATAAATTATTAAATGTTCATTTTTAAAACTAAATTTAAAATGTATTAATAAATCAACACATTAATACATTTTAGAAAAAATTCCCTTGAAAATGTAATATTTTCATTTTTGACCAACAACTAGCAAACATTAGCTATCACCTCCAACTAGCAAACATTAGCTATAAAAAAGATGCTCCAGATCAGGGGTCTCAAACTTGCGGCCCGCGGACCACTTGCACCCAGCAAGACCATATTTAGCGGCCCGCTTCCTGACAGCAAAGTTTAGTGTTAGTGCGGCCCAATTCTCATATCTATAATGTGACCCTCTGCGAAGGTTTCAGACAGTTTCAGTCAAATCTCATGGACTAGTCTAATTCTGATTTTTATTGTGTTTGTAGGCCCTTTAGGTTTGGACGTTGATTTTAAAATCCGACTAAACAATTTTATTTTATAGCATTTTATGAGACAAACATGGCCATAAAGCTGTTTTGAGAAAACTCTCCTCAAAAATTGTATATACATATATCAAAAGCTTAAAAAGTCACTTAGTGGGTAACGCACAACCGTAACTGTGTAAATTTTAGCAATCTGACACGGTAGCAAAGAATCCCTATTAAAATTGCCGCTAGTGTGTAAGAGTGAGGGAAATTCCGAGCCTGTCAGCATGGTCACTTTCAAAATAGGGTTAGTCAAAAAGCACTTTTCTAGGATAAAAAAATAAGTAATCAAAATTCATTCTCCCTACAATAGCATCTTCCTTCGCATCAATAGTTCATAAATATTGCCTTATCCAGCCTACTGTTTGATCACGTTTTAGTTTTAAAATCCCTTGTGAGAATAGCCATATTTTAATTTTATGCTTTTACGTCTTTGTTTACTAGAAACTCATTATTTTCATAGCATTTATTAACTGAATATAAATTACTTTAGATCACCAGGAATTTTATTTTCAATTAAAGGAAATAAAGCCGTTAACAATGATATGCAATGTGACGGCTGGGTCTACTTGTGGAGTTTAGGAGTGACTCGATGCTCAATATTCCAGTTTTAATGTCTTGTTGGCCTAATTTTTGGAACAAACTAACATAAGTATGTGCAGTGTTTGTTATTGTTTTAGCCAAAACTAAAGTAGATTTATTTAATGTAACTAAAACTGAAGAAAAAATATTTATTGATTTAATATCCGCCAAAATTTCATTGTTACCATCTTTTTTTTTCAATGCTAGCGCAAAACTAGCTTTGGTGACGTAAGACTGAAATCATCATGGAGGATCACATATTACATGATTATTTTAAATTATCGAGCAATATAGATTTGATACGTCAGAAATCACGTCATATTGACTCTCTGACTTTTGCAGCCTCATTTATTATGTTGGTTTCTAAATCTCCCTAAGAGCAAAGAAGAAGCGCTGCCAGGTCTCTGGCAACAAGGAGTATGAGGAAGTAAGGAAGCCTAGTTCTTGAGAACCCGTAACGTTTTTATTTGTTATTACTAAATATTAAGCAGATTTTAACATTTGAACCTTATTGAATTTGTACTCGTTTTTTTTGTGGATACTTGATGCAGCCCAGTCTTGCACAAACTCTACCTTCTGCGGCCCCTGGATAATTTGAGTTGGAGACCCCTGCTCCAGATGATGTTCTTAAAACATCACCAAGATTCATATAACTGAACATATTTAATCTTGTAATTTGAATGTCTTTTTAAAGTCCAAGCTCCATTTTGACAAACATCCTTACTGATGGATCTTCAATCTGGTCCAAGTTGAATCCTTCTTTAATCTTACCGAGGTCATCTTGGAAGTAGTCCTTGAGCTCCTCTGCATATATCATCCACACACATTTACCACAACCTGTCCCACAACAATAAACTGGTGGTTCTGGAAGTTTTTTATGTGTGACAGGATTTTTTGAATGCAATTTATTGTCATTCTGGTTGGAATTAACCATAATTGATGTTTTCAAAGCTCCATCATTTTGTTGACTCTCAGGGCTTTGAATGCTTGAGACCTCAATTTCAGTTTGATCGTTATTATTAGAGTGCCCTCCTTTACTTGCCTCAGAACTAATACTGTCATTGGAAGTGGAGTAGCAAACCCACTGGTCTAAACTTCCCTTAAAGACTGTATGTTTGATGCCAATGTTTGAAAAGATATGATCGGATGTCATGTGAATAGAGCATACGGCCCTCAAAGCACATCTTGAAGGAAGTGTACCACATAAAACACCTAGCCTGTTAACCTTTGCTAATGACATTGTGTGTCACTGTCATGTGGTATTTAGTTTTCACTAACAAGAATATAAATTGATGAGCAATGCAATTTCTAAATTGAGCTTGGGTAGTTCCTATCAATGTTTCAAAAACTGAAAGATTCTCTTCTACTGTCTGTCAGCTCATATAAGTTATAAGTTGGTGCCATTAACAAGTTTGAAGCTTCTTAGAAAATATGCTGATAAGAACTCTTACTCTTGTGAAGAATCAGTCTGAAAAATATTTACAAAAGAACATTAGCATTTTTATCTAAAGAAATTGTCTAATGAATTTGTATAATTGGATTAGCTTAGTTTAAGAATTTAAATAAAAAACTGCTACAATATGAATTTTTTTAATGAAAAAAGAAAAGCGGAATAAAAAAAGTTTTGCTCATTATTATAATTTATACATATTGCTCTGTTTGGTGATTTAGTTTGAAAATAGGGTTGGGTTATGGTGCTCTTTCAGAAACCATAATAAATTTTAGAAATCAAATAAGTTGCAACAAATAATGAAAATTAATCAAAATGATTTTTGTATTTATTTACACACATTTCGGAATAAAACACCTTTGCAAGATGCCTGATGGCATTAATTTACAATGTACTGTCTGTCTTGTATTCAATATAATTTCCATTGGGTTAACACTATTGGGTTCTATCTAATACATGAGTCAAGAGTAGTCAGGACATTATAGTTTCCTTTAAAAAATGTTTTTAATAAATTATGTAAAGTTGTATCTTCTACTATCTCCTTGTGATTCACTAATAAGTGTATATCTATAGATCTATGAGATCTTCAGAAATGATACCAATTCCAAAGAAAAATAAGGTAACTTGGAACAATGACTTACGTCCTGTCGCACTTACCTGTATTGAAATGAAATGTTTTGAGAAAATTATTCTGAGACAAATTTTGAAAGAAGTACAAGTACAGTAAAAACTTGACCCCCCACCAATTTGCTTATAAACCTGCAAGAAGCACTGAGGATGCTATCTTAATATTGTTGGAGAGACTTTACCATCACCTATACAGCCCTAAAAAATATGCTAGACTAATTTTCCTAGACTATTCATCAGCATTTAACACTATCCAACCACACCTTATGATAAAGAAACTTTCCTCGCTAGGTGTAAATTAAAATATTCAAGCTTAGATACTGAACTTTTTAACAAATCGCCCACAATGTCAATGTGATCAACCAATTATCTCTAACCAGAGAAATAAGCACCGGGGCGCCACAAGGTTGCGTTCTCTCTACTGTACTGTATACAATATATACCAATGATATTCAGAGCTCAAGCTACACCATTCTAATCATAAAATTTGCTGATGATACCACTATCATTGGCTTATTATCTGAGGAATAAGGCTTATACTGCAACTTAGTTACAAGCTTTATCAATTGGTGCGATGAAAATTTTCTCCAGCTGAATGTCTCAAAAACAAAGGAAATGGTTGTTGATTTCCGAAGGGGGGAACACCAGATTATAGATCTCAACATAAAAAATGAAAGTGTAGATAAAGTAAAGGCATATAAGTAGCCTACTTATGTGTTACCATTAATAATAAGCTAACAGGGCATGAGCATGGCCAAATCATGCCAAATGTATAAAAAATTGAAGACCAAAGTACCAAAGACTTGCCTACCTTAAAAAACTGTACAATTTCGGCGTAAATAAACAAGTTGTTAACTTATTCTACAGTGCAACAATTGGAAGCCTACTTAATTTCAGGGCTAAATTTGAGGAGGAATGCCACGGTATCTTTTGGGTATTTATTATAGTTGAAGTGAATTAGGGTTTAGGTTAGGTTGAGGGATCGATTTAGGGTTCAGGTTAGGCATAGGGATCGATTTAAGGTTCAGGTTAGGCATAGGGATGGATTTACGGTGCAGGTTAGGCATAGGGATCGAGGTAATCTACCACTTGAGCGTCGGCCAAGAAAAAATCCAGTTGTTCCGGTTGGAAGGGCTATTTAAACAACTATTCTGACATTGGAGTCTGTTAATATTTTTGCTTCCTTATAGGTGCTTTAAAGTGTTATAGCACAATACTAATACATTTATATAATTATTACTGCCAAGCTACTGATATGCCAGGAAGCAAAGGAGACTACAATAATTTTTTTTTTTATCCAGACGACGCGGATGTCCACACACAGAATGTGGAAAACGTGAATGCTCAGAAAGCGTAAACTGAAAAGACAGTTTGGCACGAGAAGCGCCGGTGATCTTTCCCCTTCATATTTACGTGGATTCATGTACCACAACTGTTTTCGTGGAAATTATATATTTTAAAACTTCATTGTCAACTTGGGGGAGAACTATGCATAATTTCCATTTTCACAAATTATCTTCTATTTCACTGAAATTTTCAGAAAAATTGTTATAGTTTATAGTTTTTCTATTTTTAAAAAAATGTCTATTATTTAGGGAATGAATATGCACAACCAATGTCATTAAAAATAATATAAGAATAGTTGTTTAAATAGCCCTTCCAACCGGAACAGCTGGATTTTTTCTAGGCCGACGCTCAAGTGGTAGATTACCGGGATCGATTTAGGGATACATTCGACTCATTCTATTAAATAGTGGCAGTCGTCCTCGTAATTTACCAATTTCAGTATTACCTGCTTGTATGGGAACTGGTATGGGTTGGGAAGGGCCGGCACAAATAACTATATAATATATATAATAGGCCTAATAATAATAATAATAACACAAGTCAACAAGTTCAACAAGTCTTACAATTATTACAAGTACAAGTCTTTGCCAAAATGTATGGAAAGTCTAGTCTAATAATAATAGCTAATATCTACAGATTTGGATCTCATTATGGCATCACAAATTGTTTAGGCTATTTAAGTTTATTTTTTAAAAAAAAGAGTAATAATTAATAAGCTTTCTTCATTTCCTTGTAATATTTATTTTATTAAATTTTATTTTGAGTTACTTTGTATTTGTTGACATTAGTCACATAAAATGAGAGTAATGGAACTTGCTTCTTAAAAAAAACGAAGATTACCGTCAGAAATTAATTGTTTACTTTTGAAGTTGAAATGCATTACTCAATGAAGTAAATGGGAGGCATTACACTACACACGGCTGGGATTAACGCACCAGCCAATAAATTGTTTACTGCCACTAGCATTAAAAAAAGAAGAGAATGTAGCGGAATTATTGTCCTTATTGAATTTATTGGTAGCATTATTATTATTATTTTACACAGTCGGATTGGAATAACGCTAAATATTATTCAATTTTATTCCCACCGCTTTTTTCCCAGTCCAGCTGGTAAATGGTTTACAACAGCTAGAAATTATTATTCCCAGCTGACTGTGAATAGCCACTCCGTTTCTTGATTATTAGAATAGAAATTTCGTATTTTCACATACACACAAATATTCTGTGATGAAGATTTTGTCCTTTTCGGCTTTATGTTCGCGGTTATTTACGGTAATTTGAAGCTGGTTTATTTTGGTTCCGATTTCAGAACGTGCATCTTTTAAGTATCTTACCCTAAAACAGAATTTTTATAATACGATAAAGATGGGGAAACTAGCGAAACCTCAACGAAGTAAAAAGCATAAAAAACTTAAGGCTGTTGACCCGTTTTATCATGGAAGCAGGAAAGACAGGTATGACCATTGGCAATTGACTTGGACTTACTGACTTACTAAGTTACTAAGTTACTTCACTAACTCCAGTTAAGTCTACTCTACTCAAAGTCATTAGTTTAGCCAGCTCATTAGTCATTAGTATTAGTATTAGTCATTATTAGCCACTCATGATTTAAGTCACTCACTGTCTCTTAAGTTACACTTTCACTTAGTTTTAACTAATATTACTAATATTAAGTCATTTAAAATGTTAACTGTGTATAGCTTACAGTTACAGTTACTGTTACAGCACATGACTTACACAGTAAGTTACTTACACTTACATGATTATAAATTTACACTACCACTACACTGTTTCGACTCAGAGAAACATGGGTCTTGACAGGTTTTTTGAAAGAAATTTGCCTCTCAAAAAAATTTAATTGTCCTGCTACCAATGTTCCCTCTAAGGTTTGTTGGTTCGTGTGCAAAGTTTTACAGCATCAATTTTTTTGTGTGCAAAATTTTACAGCCCACAGACACACACACTTATATGGAAATTTGCTGCGCGAGACTCAAAACTGCGTCTGTGAGATAGCTTGAAGGGAAAATTGTCTGCTACTAATTTTTGGCTCTTTTGACTAATGACTAATGAGTTTGCTGACCGCTGGCTTAGGACAAAAAAAAAGTTAAAGTCAAAATTAAATTCTTAAAATTAAATTTTAAATACACCAGTGTCACTAAGACTGGGATTTGAATTGAAAATCTGAATCAATCTACATTTACATCTCTGACAGTGGGTTCCAGTATAACGAACATAATCTGTTCTGGAACAGTGCTCATTATGCAGGGAATTTGTTATGCCGATTGCTATTTCCCATAGGTTCCCATTATAAAAATTTGATGCAAATGAATTTTTTTTAAATGTTGAAACATTGATAAGAATTTATTTTAAAAAACAGGGACACACATTACTCGGATGACAATATTGGACATTTTTATTTACACTTTGAACACATTCATTAATTCAAAACACAAGAATGCCACAACACTCCTGTTACCCTTCAGAATTATTCGTAGTCATAGTGAGCAGAAAAACCATTTGTAAACTCGCATATTTATTTTTTTCAAATTTTTTTCTCACATCCATTTTTGTTATGCAGATAGTTCTTTACAGTGCTTTTTTTGTAAAAAAAATAGGTGCCAGTACTCAGTGATGGATTGCCTAACTTTTAACTACCAGTTTGCACCTCGATGCAAGCTAAATCACAACTGCAAAGATACTAAATGTCTAAAACAATTTTATTTTATAATTAACCAACTTAAATTGTTTTATTATTACTTTATTAGTATACCATATTAATTAATAATAAACGTTAAAATACATGAAAAGTAATAATTTTTTCCCCACATTGAAAAAGGTGCCGGTACGCCGTACCGGTGCGTACCGGCACAAAAAAAAGCACTGGTTCTTTATGCATTCTTTATGCAAGGACCCACTGTAATTTCTTCTCACTCAACTAGAAAGTGTCCGGAGAAGAAATATTTCTCTCTCTACTCCCCTCAAGTGTAATCAAATTATTAAATACAGTGGAACTCCACTCTAACTAAAATTTGGATATAACACGTTCATGGTATGGCTCCAGAAATTTTGTATTTTCATCATTCACACAGGAATTCAACTGTTTGTTTTTTTCAAAGTACCATAATTGAAAATATAGCAAAAATATTTTTAAATTCTCATATGACATAATCACAAATTCACTGACAGTAGACACATACCTAGTCCACTGCAATGTATTTTAACATGTATACTTTTTCATTGACATGCAGTCGAACAGAAGGACTAAATAAAAAACCTAAGAACTATGATCAAGAGGTTCCAAAGAAACTAAAGCAGCTTGGTTTCACAATTGATGGAGTAAGACATGGCAAAGTTGGAAAGAACAGTGTATACAAATTCAGACACCACCCTGATGGTCTGTATAACATAAAAATAACATGTAGGCCTATTCAGCAAAATTAATTTAAACATTTTTTTTTTCATTACAAAAATTATTTAGAATTCATTTTTTATGATTAGAGCCTTGCTACTGAAGAATGATATATTATATAATATTTTCCAATCTCATTTGGGAAACCCCAAAAATATTATAAAGATGCTTTTTTTTCAAAGCTCTAAAAACTGAATATTGTGTACTTCTTATTGATTTTTTTTTTTTTTTGGTTGTAAATTTAATATTTCTTTATTTTACTTACATTTAATGCAACTTTTTAATGATTTATTTTACGTTTAAAAATTTAGTTCCACAAAAGTACAAAAACAAGTTTAAATATTTTGTACTTTTTATTGATTTTTTTTTTTTTTTGGCTGTAAATTTAATATTTCTTTATTTTACTTACATTTAATGCAACTTTGTAATGATTTATTTTACGTCTAAAAATTTAGCTCCACAAAAGTACAAAAACAAGTTTAGCACACCTCTAGGGTTAAAATCTGACTCAAATTTTGTAAATAACAATCTAAAGAAGCAGAAAGATGCTACAGAAAAGCCCAAAGAGTCAAAAAAAATTAAGATAGGAAAGGTGAAGATTTCAGAGGAAGCTGTCAATAAATACATAGACAATATAACGCCAAGCAGACCTTTTGTTGAGAATTTCCAATTCACAAAGAATCCAAATGAGACAGATGCAAAATTTATGAAGCGTGTCAATGAAAAGACTAATTGGGTACTCAGCAAGTCCAAAATCGATGATATGTTTGATGTAAGAAAACATTACTTTAACTTTTTTTTATACAATGATTTAATAAGTGCCTTTCTTTTTTTGTTTACTTACAATCAATAAGCTAAGATAGGCTTATGGCCTTAAGATATTGTTTCAAATTTAGAAAACAGGATCTCTTGTTCCTGTTAATAATCCATCTAAAAATCTAAAGGACAATATTTATTTTGTTTCTCTTTACTTCATTTCTTTCCTCATAATTTTACATTGCAGATTAGTGATGAAAAGAAAATTATGATGAAAATTAGAACAACAAAGGGAATGAGTGAAAAGAAAAAACAGTGAGCATACTTGAAGCAGTTTAGTTTTTAAAACTTCACAGCCCTTTTTACATGATAGTTTGCCTTCAATTAGCATTTAAAACATATTTTTAGAACTATTTCTCAACAAAAATTAGCCTTTTTTCTGTTTAAGTGAAAACGGAACAAGCATTAGCCAGTTTATTCTGAATTAAATGGTTTAAAACACAACAAAATTTAAAACTCTTTATTTTTGTAGGCACAATTTGTTAATTGGAAATGTTTTGGATTCCTGAATACTTTTTGGTACAGCTATTTAAAAATTGATATTATTTTCTTTTATTTTATACCCAACATCAATTTTTTTTTTTAAATTTGCTTTCTTTTGATTTACTTAATTTTCTAAATTTAACTGATTAAATTTTTTTTTCAGGAGACTAAAAGAGAAGAAAAAGAAAAAATTAGAAGCTTTGAAGGAAAAGAAGGAGGAAAAGAAAACCGGATTTGCTGCTCTCCAAGGTAATTTTGACTTAATTTTAAGACTCCTTAAATAAAAAAAGCTAACATGGCATGAGCACAGCCAAATCCTGTATAAGAAATTCAACCAAAGACTGTTCTACCTCAAAAAACTGTACAATTTCGGCGTAAACAAGCAAGTCGTTAACTTATTCTACAGTGCAACTATTTGAAGCCTGCTTAATTTCAGTATTACCTGCTGGTGTGGTAATTCATCGTCTGATTTTACACACCCCATAAACCGACTAATCAAGAAAGCTAGAAACATAACACAAACTAAACATCCTTCACTTGAAGAACCATTTGATTGTACAGTTTTTTGTTTTTGTATAGAGACATTCAGCTGGAGAAAATTTTCATCGCACGAATTGATAAAGCTTGTAACTAAGTTGCGGTATAAGCCTTATTCCTCAGATATTAAGCCAATGATGGTGGTATCATCAGCAAATTTTAAGATTGGAGCGCTGTCACTTGAGCTTTGAATATCATTTGTATACATTGTATACAGTACAGAAGAGATAATGCAGCCTTGTGGTGCCCCGGTGCTTATTTCTCTGGTTAGAGATAATAGGTTATTTACTTTGACATATTGTGGTCGATTTGTTAAAAAGTTCAGTATCCAACCCTCAATATTTAAATTGACACCTAGCGAGGAAAATTTCTTTATCATAAGAAGTGGTTGGATAGTGTTAAATGCTGATGAGAAGTCTAAGAAAAGCACTCTGGCTTATGTTTTAGGACTGTCTAGGTGATGGTAAAGTCTCTCCAACAATAGTAAGATTGTGTCCTCCGTACTTCTGGCAAGTTTGTAAGCAAATTGGTGGGGGTCAAGTTTTTGCTGTACTTCATTCAAAATTTCTTTCGGAATTATTTTCTCAAAACATTTCATGACAATAGAGGTAAGTGCAACAGGTTGTAAGTCATTGTTGCACATTACCTCAAATAAGTAATCTTAAAAAAAAATTATAAAACAATTTTACTATTTATTTAACATTAATATTAAAGGATTTTATAGGCACATATATTAAGTGAACCTACTTTTCCATAAGCATTCAGATTAAGTATAAAATGCTGTAAAGCATTATGCAGGTGTGTGCAAAAGTATCCCTGCATTATGAATGTATTCAAATTAAGAAACCTTGATTTCTGCTCCCTCACCTCCTTTTCAGCGATTAAAGTGGCTATGATGGTCACCTTTTTATTTGAGATAAGCACTATAAATATGTAAACATCCGTCACCTACTTTGGGAAAGTGGCCTTTTTTTTTTTTTAGAGATGTGAAGCGTTTTTGTATTTTGTATACATTAACTGTATGTTTATTTATTTTTCGATTACGATACGTTATTGAATGATTGTGGGGTCGTAAAGAACTATTTTGAATCGATATTGCGCTATTTTGTGAGTTCTATGGTGACCAGGTCGTTTAAAATCATATTAGAAGTCAGTCTTACAGGTCACAGAGCTAGCTATATATATGGATACCCCTTTTGCTAGAGCAGGGGTCAGGAAAATTTTTGTGTGAGAGCCATGGACACCACATATTTTGAAAAGTAATTCCGTGAGAGCCATACATTATGTTTAAAACTAAAAATTCAAGTAAATGTGTGCATTTTGTGTAATTTCACCACTAAAAATGCAATAATTATGTCTCTGAATTCTTTTTAATAACATTGTTAGGCTGTTGCTAATCAATAATGAGCATTTCTTACCATTAATGCAACTTTTTTTATAATCGAACATTTGTCTGCGAGCCAGATGCAGCCATCAATAGAGCCACATCTGGCTCGCGCGCCATAGGTTCCCAACCCCTGTGCTAGAGGAAATCTTTGACAATGCAACTGTAAAAATTCACACATTTAATTTATTTGACAGCTGATATTTCTAATTTCTATGTTTTTATTTGAAAGCTGATGCTAATATTTAATTGTATTTGCCATCATCTAGATAAAGTTGAATTTGGAGAGGTTGTTCATGCTCCTCCTGTGTTATCAGTGAGACCAAAGAAAGCTGTTGTCACAGATGTTGACAGGGTATGCTAAACTCTGTGTAAAGGGATGTATTTTAAGTAACTCTGTTTAGTAATGCAGTGTTGTCACAACTAAAATTAGCGGTTTTTAATTTATTGGGATATATTTTAAGTACCAGTAATGCAGATTAGTCATAAATAAAATTGGAATTTTAATGTACTTTTTTGTTGGATTTACATTAATTTAATTTCATCGTAAAATAGGTTTGTGAGATGATTTGTATAAAACAGACTATTAAGATTACCGGTTTATGTAATAGCGATTGTCAAATACTGGATATCCATTTTCAGCCTGGACTCAGAATGCCAGAATTAAAAGCTGCCTTTGAGGGCAAGAAGGAAGAGACAGAGAAACTGATCAAGTCTCCAAACAGCACAGCAAAGTTGGAGAGACAAGTTGGGAAATCAATCAAAAGAAAGTCTTTGTCGTTAAGGCAGAAAGCTGTAGCAGATGCCCAGAGAGAGAAAATGATAGAACATTACAGGCAGTTAAAGAAAATAAAATAGAATGAGTTTACCTCTTTATTTTTTATTATTATTTTTATAAAACAATATATTAAGCATTAAATTTAGATTACATTTTCTTAAAAGCTCATTGAGTTTATAATAAGCAGTAAGCATTCATAACAAGCTGTTGAGTTACTGTTCAAGGGATGTCTAGCTTTAGATCAGTGGGAAAGTATGGGCCTGCTTTTGGCTAATGAGATGGTCAATGTCAGGTTACTTATTTGGCACTGCTGCTACTACTAGTACCCAGGTAATGCCTGGCTGCACATTCAAAACTTAAGACAAGTTAATCAAAATAATACCAGCACCATGGGTGGATTGGACTAGCCAACCTTTGATTGGCAACCCATCTAAGAGAAGACACTCTGGTTACAAACACTGACCGGAATCCTGTATGACATTAACACAGTGAAAATTCTGCTAACTCGTGTGACGTGGAATGTATTAAGATCAGTAACACAAAAGAAATACTGCCAGTCATCCACTACATCCTAGCCTGTCTCCCAGTTGTCTTGCAAAGGGATCAAAATAGATAAGGCTGACAAATTGCCAGACTCTCCCTTACTTAAAACAAAATACAGCGCAAGTCAATGCAGTTACTTGAGTCAAGTATTGCCTTGGGCATCTTCGCATGCAATGGGCGCACAATACCTAGGTACCCTTATGGCAGCCAAGTTAAAGAACCCTGGTGGGGCAGATGTGGACATAGTTTGAGGAAGGACCCTTGGTTTATGAGCTTACATTTTTTTTTTTTTGTAAATACCTCTGTAATTACAGACGACTAAAAATAAAAATGACTAGCCTGAGAATGTATTTGCAAAGCTGAGGCTAAATCACATCTCCATTAATCACTTGCAAACATGTTATATCATGTAACATGTCCACATATTTAGTGTATGTTATGCCATCTAGCCTGTCCCTGCATTTGCTCTTTGCATATTGAGGAATAAAATCTAACATGTTTGGTCCTTAACAGATTGTACCATGTGCCTCAAGTAGCAAAAAATAAATATATAAAAAAAAAATACTAATTCAAATCATTTACCGGTATTAAAAATTTATTGATCATGCATTAAAAATAGCATTTGGAAAATCTTGAAATGTGATAAAAATTAAACATGTTTACATATACTCTTAAAATGCCCTGAAATTATATCCCACTTCAGAATTATCATTCCGGCTTAGGCCTAGACTGGTAATGAAAGTATTGTTTTAGAATGCTTTATTCTTTTGATGCTTTAGTCCTTGCAGCTTTTGTCTTGGCACCAGTAACCTGCTTTATGGCCTTTTTCACAGAAGCTACCTGAAAAGATTTTTTAAAATAATTGTATCTATTTTAGTTTCACTTTTACAGATGATATTCACAGAGTGCTGAAACAAAAGTCTAAACATGGTGTTCACATCAATTAGCTATTAAACTTTAACTGATTTTATTATTTAACATAAGTAGTGTGTGTGTGTCCTATATAATTATTGGTTGAATCCAGGCAATCTCCCCCAGCCAAACCTAAATTTAATTCCAGACAGTGCCTTCCATATGTTGCCAGACCCCACATTATGAGACGCGGATAAAAATTTTAAAAAGTGAAACGACTATAACAAAGATACACACAAAAGCATTAAAGGGCAACAGTCCTGGCATAAAATATTTTAACAAAATTTAAAGTGAAATTAATTAATGAGAAATTCATAATCATACAATGAGAACCTTATCCACCTGTACATTTCTAGTTCTGCATTATCACATAGTTTTTTTTAAATATTATTGTAGGCTAAGCCTGGCTACATACATTTACAATTGAAAATAAATTTTAAGAGTAAATTTTGTTTCACATGAAATGACTCACTTTTTGTCTTGCCATTGCTGTGTTAATCTTTGGAGTACTGTGTGCTTGAGTCACTGGTACTTTTCTTTTGATAGGCTTTGTGGGGGTCTTTTTCTTGGCACCTTCGTCTGAATCTGCTTTCTTTATAGCTTTAGGGGCCCTTGGCTTTTTAACCTTTTCTGGTACAGGATTTTCAACCTTAGACTTTGGCGACTTGGAAACCAATGGCTTACTAGGAGATTTAGTCACAGATGGCTTTTTAGGAGATTTAGCCACCAATGGTTTTTTAGGAGATTTAGCCACCAGTGGCTTTTTAGGAGATTTAGCAGGCTTTTTGTCAGATTTTTCTTTACTTTTGGCAAGTTTTTTCTTTTCATTATAAGCAAAGAGGCCTTTGTTGAAAAGGAAGTGTCCTCTTAGTCCTGTGTCTTCAGAAGCCTTAGGCCTTATGATCTCTCCACTTTCAATCCCCTTTATTATGGCTTTCCCCAGCCTGGCATTGGAAAACTTTGCTTTAGTACTTGGGTAGGCCTCTGTCACTGATCGTTTGATGGCCTGGAAGGTAACAAAAAGCTTTACTATTGGAAATATGAAAAGTAAGTGATTTTTACATTTGTTAATTTTGGTTTTGAAGATGGCAGTTTGACATGGCCATTACTGGTACCCTAAATGTGACAAGTATCACTTTAGTTCCAGTACCCTTCATGTGATGCCCTGAGTAGCGGTATTACTTTATTAGTTCTAGTACCCTTCATGTGATGCCCTGAGTAGCATTATTGCTTTATTACTTTCAGTACCCCATATGTGACCCCCATGGGGCAGTATGATGTTAGTTTCCTACTGCTACAAGAGGCAGTGTGACAGTTGACTTTAATTACAGTAACAATCTTGGTGCCCATTCCAATACCCTTCACTTGACTCCCCGAGGGGGCATTTGGCTTACTATCCCTGAGGATTGTTCAGAATTTATGTGAAGATAGCCATTTTAAAAAAAACCTGTCTATAGGCTATATGTATAAGGCCTAAGTTTAAGTTATAAGCAGAAACAATTATTTTATACTATCCTATAAGGCAGTGGTCCCCAAATGGCGTTCCGTGGACCTTCACTGGTCCGCATGACTAACGCTGCCGGTCCCCATAACATAAATATTTATTGTCAAATAGAAATAAAAGTATAAAAATAAATGGTGCACCGGTCCCTGGTAAAATTTAGAAACTTGTTCACCTGTCCGCCAAACTTAAATGTTTGGGAACCACTGCTGTAAGGCACATGCATAATTTAGCCAGGTCGATACTAACCTGCAATGTTAGGCCCTTGGCACCTTTACTGGCCCTGAGAGCCCCCAGCACCATATTGAACATGGTTGGAACATGAGTCTTTGGATTGTCTGATGAACTTTTGTCATCTGCATCTTCCTTTGCAGGTTGGGCTTTGGGCATTTTAGCCGGCGGTTTTGTTGGAGTTCCAGCTGGTGACTTGTTCGAGGATGAGCTTGAGCCAGACATCTTAATAAGAAAGAAATTTTATTTATTGAATAAGTTTAAGTCACTAAGATTTCTGATAAATTTCTAAAATACTATTTGACTGAAAAGAAAGTTTGTATAATGAATTCTAAACATACTTTCTACAATCTACATTAAGATTAAGATACAATTTTATCTAATAAAATCATCTTTTTTAAATTTTATAGCCTGATCAAAATATTAGTCTTAGAGTACCAAGCTGGCTAAAATCATTACAGTAGAGTCCAATTCTTACTCTAGTAGAGCAGAATTAAAAAACTGGATCTAGTAATTATAATAACCTAACCTAGAACTACATCTAGGTTCATGCATCAAAATATGCACCAACTGATTTTATATGTACAGGGCCTAATACAACGTGGGCCTGGGATTTCAGGCAGTGCAGGAAAAAGGATTGTACAAGAAAAAAGAGACATGTTGCATAAAAATGTTGAAATATTTATTTTGGAATAAACTCTTCATTAAAATTGTTCTTATTCTTATAAAAAAAAAAAATCTTTAAGTTTATCAACAGTTGAACTTTTTTACAAACTCAAGTTCTACTTTTTTTTTTTTTTAGTTGCAAATTATAATTAGGCTTAATACATAAATTTAAAATTAGAAGTCCGTCCATATTTTCACATTTTAAATGCGTTGTTACTTTTATGGTGAGACTTAGTAGACCTACGTCGTAAAGTGAAAGTCATAGGTCGTGAATGAGTAGAGCTATATATAGACTACAGAAAAGGTTGGGGAAACTATCTTAAAATGAAAGAAAAATTCAAAATGCAGGCCCTCACCTCAACCGCTAATTAAAAACAAATCAAAATTCGTTAGAATGGAAATATTTGGCAAGGCATTGAGTCACATTGATTTTGATTGGGTAACTGTAAGACTAAGTACTTAACATTTTAAATATCATGAAACCACCGTTTCTTACCTTTCTGTGCTAGTTTATTTTGTGATAAATTTTCAAATGGGAATAAATTGGACTGGCCAAAAACTGAAGTAGTCAACTTCCACACAGATGCGTGAATTTGTAATACAGGCCCCAACTGATGAGGTCTTCGGCTGAACAGCACGGTACACACCAACCAATCACTGTAAAGTGGCGCCAAGCACCCTCACCTCCACCCCTCTCCCCCACCCAAATTGCGAGGTAAGACGTTACACAGTGTTGAGTTATAACTCATGCTGATCACGAGATGATTCAAAACATCAAAGGCTCTTGGTCGTTACTATGCTTTGGTCCGCTACGACAACCGGGATGTGCGGGAGTGTGGGGGGGGGTGGCTTGGAGCCTGAGACAACACAGTGTTGAGTTATAACTCATGCTGATCACGAGATGATTCAAAACATCAAAGGCTCTTGGTCGTTACTATGCTTTGGTCCGCTACGACAACCGGGATGTGCGGGAGTGTGGGGGGGGGGGTGGCTTGGAGCCTGAGACAAAACAGTTTTGTTACGACTTCTGACTTCTAAGAAGGCTAAATTGATGGGTGTGTGAGAGTGCAGGACCGGCGCCAGGAGGGTGCGGGGCCTTGGGCAAATTGAATTTTGCGGGGCCGTTGACGTTATATATTCCGCTGATATGATATTAAGACACGTTATAGTCGTACTGGTGCCTGGCTGGTCATAATGGGACGCGTCATAACGGATATGTGTTCACTCGCTTAGTTTCCTAAATTTCAATTTTTTTTTCTATAACAGTTAATTGCCCTGGCCCAAATTACTCATCGCGGCTCCATTGTTACCAATATCAAGGTTGATAGGAACTATGAGTAGGCTCAGGTATATTATAAACTACGGCAACGCGCGGGGCCCCGCAAACTCACCACCCCCTAGCGCCGGCCCTGGAGAGAGAGACAGGCTCCCCAGTAATTTATGAATGAAGATAGCTTGAATGAAGGTAATGCTTCCTTACATCCCCACAAGACAACCACGCTCTTCCATTGACAATAGAACCCTCTCAATCCCAAGAACCAAAACCAAGACCATCGGTGAACGTTCCTTCTACTTCCATGGGCCCACGTTCTGGAACCAGCTCCCCTTCCATAGCCGTCATTGTGAAACCTCGTCCACTTTTAAAAAGTCCCTTAAAACCCATCTGTTTAGGTCCGCCCATGACCTGTGATGCACCCTCCTTGCCCTGCCTCATTTTCTGTCTCGGGTTGATCCCGTAGTATAGGCCAAAACGTGCCAAAGTGTCCTCGTTTTATAGCCATTTTAATTGTTTCTTTAGTATAGTAGTTACTATCCTAGTGTCTCATTTTTTATTTTACTTAGTTTATATGTTTTTAATAATTGTAAAGCGCTTAGAGCTTTAAGGTAAGCGCTATATAAAAAATGCCTAAATAAATAAATAAATAATTCTTTAATTTTACGAAGTGGCTGTTCGCACCCGGGTACCAGAAGTGAGAGGTTGGGATTAATTTTTAAAAAAAAACTATTTAAAATATTAGTGTTGGGTATGTAAGACAAAATGAGGTATCAAATGAAAGATAATTGAATATATATTTGTAAACTTACTTCTTCAGTTTAACTAAACTAAACTACCACACATGACATCGGATGGGATTTTATCTAAAGGGACCCGGGTCCGAATAGCGGCTATGCGTACTGGAAAAGTTATCGTTTTTAAATTTTAGTATTGTGTTTCAATCATTTTTTTTTACACCAGGAAGGTTTCATTGAATAATTTTACCGTTTCTTCTCTAGCTGTTATCACGTGACCCCCCCCCCCCCCCCCCCCTTTTTTTTTTTTTTTTATATCAAATGAAAGATAATTGAATATATATTTGTTAACTTACTTCTTCAGTTTAACTAAACTAAACTACCACACATGACATCGGATGGGATTTTATCTAAAGGGACCCGGGTCCGAATAGCGGCTATGCGTACTGGAAAAGTTTTCGTTTTTAAATTTTAGTATTGTGTTTCAATCATTTTTTTTTACACCAGGAAGGTTTCATTGAATAATTTTACCGTTTCTTCTCTAGCTGTTATCACGTGACCCCCCCCCCCCACCCAACTTTTTATTTATCTTTTCTAATGTCATCACATGATGACAGTCGATCAAAGCGGCCTTTTGTTGATAACAATTCCAAGAAAAATATTTTCCTCTTACTTCTTTCTGGTCTCCACTTCTATAAATTGTTTTTATTAGAAGATATTAGACTTATTTCATATCACATAAAGCGTCTTGCCTTTTTAAACTATTCTTTGTCACGCGACTCTAAAAGGCTCGGGGCCTTTAGGGTAATTCGGAACTGTTTGAGGAGCCTTCGCAGTATAGCATTTAAATTAAACGTTCCCTTTCAGAGAAAGCTCTTCATACAAGTTTTAAGCTTTTGTTGTCAAATTTGTATTCATGCTGCGCTATGGAAGGTGATGATCAAAGACCTTGCCTTGTGGTGAGTGCACCACTGCAAATAGAAGAAAACAATTAATTTGTCCACGCTATAACAACTTGTGGAATGAAGACATCATGGACCTGAGCACAATAAAAATTTGAGGCCATAGTTATATATGTGCGTTTTCATTAGTAGGCATGGTATGGAACCTAGAGACCGACCGAATTTTGGCTTCGGCTTCGGTTTCGGCGCCGAAAGTTGCCATTTGATCACTTTCGGCCCCAGTTTCGTTTTCTGACGAAACAGAAAAAAAATCGGTTTCGTTTTGGCTATCTTGCCGAAAGTGACTGAGGTTTTCGGTCATCTACCAGAAGTTAGACTGTCTGTCTGTCTCTAATCCGACAATCCGATATTCATTATTGCTCCATCTTGCTGTCATCGTATGTTCTTTGACTATTTTTCAGCGAAAACTACAGAAAGCTGCATGATGACCTACTTGACCTATATTTCCAAAAAACTAAATTTCAATTAGGCCTAAGCAAATGTAAACAATTTGTTGGTAAAAACATTAATGGGAAGGTAATATTTATATCATTATTTTGTATTAAACTGTTTTTAAAAATAAAATTTGGAACCCTAGGTTTATTCAGTTCCTTCCTTTGAGATATTCATTTGATTTATCATTTCATGCTCATCACTGCTGCCATTGACAAAGGTGAATAATATTGCATAATCCGAGGGAATGGTAATATTTCCATTACTATTTTTGTTTTATTTTATTTTAAAACATTAAGGAAACTTAGGCTTTTTCAAACCATTCATTTCTTGAAATTCCCCATTATCATGCTCATAGACATTGCTATTGACGAAATAACATAGCCTACGTGTGCATGTATCACTGGCTCGATTATAATTATGTAGTAGGCCAACTGCAGACCTGTTTATTTGTATGATTTTGGCGACCAATTAAGATGTCTTGGGATTCACCGCCGAGCGCCGTCAGAGCAACAATTTTAAGAGACTCGGTTAAAAAAAAAAAAATCTTCCCCACTAATGGGGGTAGGGGAGGTTGGTCCCCGACCAACCTCCCTCACCCCCATCATGAACGAAAACAATTACGTCACCAGCACGGAAAGCCGAGTGTGTTGTTACTGGGCTAGGG
This sequence comes from Lymnaea stagnalis, assembly GCA_964033795.1. Classification (NCBI taxonomy): domain Eukaryota; kingdom Metazoa; phylum Mollusca; class Gastropoda; family Lymnaeidae; genus Lymnaea; species Lymnaea stagnalis. The sequence continues at coordinate 393,400 of CAXITT010000076.1, forward strand.
AAAGCCTATTGTGTTGTTACTGGGCTAGGGAAAGCCTATTGTGTTGTTACTGGGCTAGGGAAAGCCTATTGTGTTGTTACTGGGCTAGGGAAAGCCTATTGTGTTGTTACTGGGCTAGGGAAAGCCTATTGTGTTGTTACTGGGCTAGGGAAAGCCTATTGTGTTGTTACTGGGCTAGGGAAAGCCTATTGTGTTGTTACTGGGCTAGGGAAAGCCTATTGTGTTGTTACTGGGCTAGGGAAAGCCTATTGTGTTGTTACTGGGCTAGGGAAAGCCTATTGTGTTGTTACTGGGCTAGGGAAAGCCTATTGTGTTGTTACTGGGCTAGGGAAAGCCTATTGTGTTGTTACTGGGCTAGGGAAAGCCTATTGTGTTGTTACTGGGCTAGGGAAAGCCTATTATGTTGTTACTGGGCTAGGGAAAGCCTATTATGTTGTTACTGGGCTAGGGTGACCAAATCATGAACTGGAAAATACGGGACACTTTCAAGGACGGTTGGGGGGGGGGGGGAATACCAATACTTAAAAACATTATTGCAAACTGTGAACTCGGCTTCACTTTCATAGCGTCCTTTTTTAATATAGTTCCAGTTCCACTCTTTTAAATACTCCTCCAAAGACTTCCATTGACGCTTGGCATTATTAATTTCTACATGAGAAGATAATATAAAATTAAAGAATGAAGTTCGACCCTCAAAACAAACACCTGTCACTCTGGAACCACCCCCCCCCCCAACCTCGGCTTCAAGTCTCGTGTCTTTCGCTATAGACTCTAGGCCAATACTTATACACATTTACATAGAAGACCTATGCTAGGAACACTGTGATGGAGGGGGAACAGTGCAGTCAATACGCGAGACCACATCACTACTGGCACTGGCTACATCGCTAGCCAAAATATTACTTGAAGTTATATTATAAATTAGAAAGTTTTAGTGATTTGAAAATATGTTTGGTTTAAAAAAACGGGACATTTAGGCGTCCCGAGAGACTTTTTCGGGACAACGGGTACGATCGTGAAAAACCGGGACAATCCCGTTTTTACGGGACGTTTGGTCCCCCTATACTAGGCTAAATATTAATACAGCGATATCTTGCCAGCTTTTTATAAAAACAAAGCATTAGCATGACGATAACCGCGAAACATTGGGGTGGTATTGTTATAGCCTTAGTAACTTTTATTTAGGTGACATTTGGCTTTATTAGAGCAACAATAAATATTGGAGGTATGTTCTAAAGTATATTATAAAAGCAATGGGCACTCAACGGTATAATTTGCATGAATTTTATCCCCACAATCACTACCCGCTATACCCCCCCCCCCCCCCCCAATTTTCGCTTACCACACCAAATTAAAATAAAAAACATTTTAAAGAAATTTAAATTACTTTTAAATCAAAATGGTAAGAGACAAAGTATTATTTAGATCAGGGGTCTTAAACTCAAATTATCCGGGGGGTAGAGTCTGATTGAGACTGGCCTGCATCAAGTACTCCACACAAAAAGCGATGACAAATTCAATAAAGCACAACAGTTACAAACTGCTCAACCTTTATTAATAAGAAACAAAAAATTAAGGGCTCTCAAAAACGAGGCTTCACTTTCTTCCTCCTACTCATTGTTGCCAGAGACCTGGCAGCCAGTGATTATTTCTTAGGTTTCTTGCCATCTGCATTCAAAGTTGACAGGCCTAACGTCAGGGATTTGGGGTCTTCTGCAATCAAAGTTGATAGGCCTACCATCAGGGATTTGGAGCCATCTGCATTAAAAGTTGATAGGCCTATATATAAAGGACATACCATGTGCCCATTGATGAAGATATAAAGAAAAGATGGAGGTGGATAGGGCATACGCTCCGAAAACCCCTAGATAGCGCCACCAGACAATGCATAACATGGAACCCAAAGGGACAAAGAAAGAGAGAAGGCCTAAGAATACACGGAGACGTGAGCTAGAGGCAGACAAGCATAATATAGGAAACACCTGGAAGCAATAGGAAAGAAAAGCACAGGACCGTGATGAGTGGAAAATGCTTGTAGACGGCCTATGCCCCAGACTGGGTAAAAAGGCATAAGAAGAAGAAGAGCCATGGCGTGGATTTCTGAGGCCCCGTGCCACTCCTTGGTTTTGTGCCGTCTGCATTCAAAGTTGATAGGCCTACCATCAGGGATTTGGAGCCGTCTGCATTCAAAGTTGAGGTCAAATCTAACTATAGTAATATTTCATTGTATCTACTTTTTTCAATAAAAGTTTTGCGGTCGTGATTCAGAAATCAAATATTGAACCATGCGTAAATTTCTTTCATCTGCGCACCTATTTTCCCGCATTGTCTTTAGATTTTTGGCAGCTTCACAGAGATTACCCGGAGTATATACCTCGTCATCTGATGATGATGCTATTTGGAGATGCAAGTTTGAGAACTCCTCTGCCTTTAGATCGCTTTTGAGATGAACCCTCGTGCTGACTCACAGGGATCGGAATTGAAGTTTAGGCCTGAAGTCACCCAACAGTGGCATGGTTATCCCACCCACAAGGCATTTGCATGCTTCTGATGCCCCGACGATTCTGTCCAACGCTTCCATTCCTTTGTCGTGTGTGAGCCATGGTGCACTCATCCCAGACAGTCACCTTGCACTCTTGAAGTACCTGCGCTGTATTACACTGTTCCGAAACAGTGCACAAAGTAGTTCACGTTAAGAGGCAGTCAGAGGGCTGAGTGAACTGTCTCTTCACCGTCCCGTTATCGCGATTTTCATTCTATTTCTGATGCTATGAAGCAACAGATTAGTAATCTGCGCACCGTTCAATGAAAAGAAATTACCGTTAAATCTTTTTTTTGTTCCACCAAAAATCTCTTGATAGAAAGCCCATAGCCGGTTCCTGGTGTCCTTTAAGTAATAAGAAGATATTTATTCTTAGGACTTTGAATGTATCGATGTAACAACTTTTAAGTTGATAAAATGTTTAAATAGTGCTGAACTGAAGCATTTATAGTTTCGCCATTGCAACCCACTTCCCTGCTCGGCCCAAGGTTAAAAAAAACCAAAAAAAAACGTTTATATTAACTTCGCTCTTGTTCGTAGGTGGCTGGGTGGCGGAATTCGAACGGCTAATTGATCCACTTCTCGTCAACCTGTCGAGCTGAAACCTGGTACACAGACTCGTTGCCGATGACAACACATTCTTTCAAATGTTCAGCCCTTAACACCACCCCTGAAATGAAGTTCTCAACAACTGCGCTAAATGAAAATATTTTTTTAAAATAAAAAAATATGTAAATTGCGTTTGGTGCGTAATATTTTCTTTTCTAAAATTTTGGGTGAAATAAATCTGGAGTGTAAAAGTGGGTGTGAATTAGAATATTAATACAGTTCAGGGGCGTGTGTGCGTGTGGGGGGAGCACTTATTGGGATTCTTAAAAGTGCATCACTTGTAGGTGTTTTGTCAGATTTTTAGCCCCACCCCCATTGCTCGCTATCACATTTTATCCTGGATTTATTCGGAAAACTTTGTTTTAAAGGGTTCTTTATTTCTAACTCATCATTGATCTAGAGACCATGACGATGTCAAGAATTATGTGGTCACCAATTCCACTGAGCTGTTACTCATCTTTTACTACCTAAAAAATGTGCCCCCTTACTCCTCCTTAAACTGGTCTCACATCGGTGTGAATTAATTTACATATCTAAATCTAATACTTTATTAATTAGGCTATATTTGATTTAGCATCAACACCTTTAAAAATGTCAAATACCAACGATGAGAAATAAAGTAATAACAATTCTAATGTTGATTTGTCAATGATTAACTCATAACATGGATCTTGTCAAATTCAACAACATTGTCAAACGTTATTGAAATATTAAAATATATACATTTTATGTAAAGACTTTTGAAAGATGGAAGTGTCTACACCAGTTGGTGATTTTCAACATTAGATAGGCGATTTAAGAACTTAGTAATTAAACGTTCTTTTTTCGATGCACACAAATTCGCAATATCAATTAATTATAATGCTGGAGCCCGCCAAACCTTGGCGACAGCAACGCGGGGACTTACCATCTACTAAAAGTTACTTGACAAAAACGTGAACTCAAGTTACGCAAATTTTAGAATGGAAATTTTGCTACACCCCCCCCAGCCCTTTTTTTTTCATGATACGTCACTGCACACTTTTTATTTCACGCCCATTAACTATATTAATATTCTCATGTCCCAACCACTTTTTAACCGAATATTTTTTACACAATACTTAAATTGAGACGATTTCATTTCCGAAAAGAAAATATTACGCACCAAACGAATTGCGTTATTAATATATATATATATATATATATATATATATATATATATATATATATATATATATATATATATATATATATATATAT